>JAOEHY010005292.1:5098-20979 GCA_025447955.1 Psilopsiagon aurifrons | reverse complement strand
GACTGCTCTTGTCTAAACCAAGAAATCCCATCCCTTTCTGCAGATATTTAAACCCAGACTTTCAATTAAAGAGCACTTTTTTTTTTCCCCAGGAATGTTTGTTTGAAGTTTAACTTTGTCTTACGTGGCAAAACATTAACTGTGCAGAAGAGGTGTGAAATCAAGTATTTCAAGTAGGAGGTGTTGGTTTCAAGTATGTAGCCTCTCAAAAAAAGCAAATAGCTTCTCTTCCTAGCATGACAGCAGAAAACTGCCTTGGCTTGTTCCGGCTTGTGTCCCTTGTGATGCTGGAGGTGAGGGATCCTGCTCAGCTCTGGGTGCCAGCTTTTATTACTGCCTGATGGGCAGGCCACCGTGGCTCTGATCCTGCTGGGCTTGATTTCTTGGAGTTTAATGTCTATAGAGCTTGACTGCCTAAAGCTGGGAACAACTTAATGCAGAGCCATGGAATGGTTTGGGTTGAAGGGACCTTAAAGCTCCTTCAGTTCCAGCCCCTGCCATGGGCAGGAACACCTTCTGCTAGAGCAGAGTGCTCCAGCAAACCCCATTTGGTACAGGAGGGGTTTTAAAGACGTTCCCAACCATTTCCTCTGCTCTGCTTTGGTTTTCAACCACCTCTCGCAGGACGTGCTCAGCTCTAGCAAAGGTATACTTAGCATTTGTTTCTTGTCTGCTTTTTGCACATCAAGTCAACCTCTGCTCTGTCTTCAGCCTTGCACTGAAACCACATGATAGGTGCGTGGTGAGTGTTCACAGCAAGTCATAGCAGCTCTATTTTCAGGGTATAAAAATGTCAACTCTGAAATGGCTTTGAAATCCTCAATGGAGCGAGCAGGTTCACTGAGAATCGCTGCAGAGCAGTGAGGAGGTTTCATTGCACAGTGATCACCAGTTTCCTGGCAAAACAGCATTAGGCTGGATTAATTTGGCCACATTCTCTGTTGTGGACAGTCAGCTCTGGGTGGACTTTGGGTCTCTGGTGCTGCTGCTGTCAAATCCTGCATCCCTCAGCTGGACCTGGCTGGCAGAGCCAAGCAGGGGAAGTCATTCTGTGTGTTCAAGAG
Organism: Psilopsiagon aurifrons; assembly: GCA_025447955.1. Taxonomy (NCBI): domain Eukaryota; kingdom Metazoa; phylum Chordata; class Aves; order Psittaciformes; family Psittacidae; genus Psilopsiagon; species Psilopsiagon aurifrons. The sequence continues at coordinate 19,915 of JAOEHY010005292.1, read as the reverse complement.
GTGTGGGGAATCAAAGAATCATGGAATGATTTGGATTGGAAGGGACCTTAAAGCTCCTCCAGCTCCGCCCCCTGCCATGGGCAGGGACACCTTCCACTGGAGCAGCTTGCTCCAAGCCCCTGTGTCCAACCTGGCCTTGAAACAACCCGTGTTTCATAAGGTAGACACTGTCAGCTTTGGGATGTCACTGCTTGTTGCTTGTCATATCCCAGTGGAAGAGGTAGAGAAGACACATACGGCTGAGGCAGCCCAGGGTTGCATGGCAACAGCGAGGATGTGGCTGACATCATTTATGAGAATGTTGGATACTGTGGGACTTGGTACCTGCTCCAGTGCACAGGGGAAAATTAAGCATAGAATCAAAGAATATCTGGAGTTGGATGGAACCCACAAGGATCATCAAGTCCAGCTCCTGGCTCCTCACAGGGCATTTATTATTTAAAGCTTTTCTGAGTAGCACAGCAGTAGATCCTTAGGATTTAATGGTGCTACATGTGCTGTGTGAGTGCTTTCAGGCGTGGGCACCTTGTGTTTCCCCGGGCTCACGTACCCCTGCAGTTCGCCACGTCAGACCGGCCTGTCCCCCCCAGGGCTTGTCCCACAAGGGCCAGCAGGGTGTTCCTCTGGGGTGACTTAGAGCCATTCCCCTGGCCTGTCCCTACATCCCTTGTCCAAAGCCCCTCTCCAGGTTTCCTGCAGGCGCTGGAGCTGCTCTAAGGTCTCCTTTCAGGACCCTTCCCTTCTCCAGGCTGCCCCAGCCCATCTCTCTCAGCCTGGCTCCAGAGCAGAGCTGCTCCATCCCTCGCAGCATCCCCATGGCCTCCTCTGGGCACACTCCAGCAGCTCCACATCCCTCCTGTGTTACAGGATTGATAATTCCATTACTTCCGTGGCTGCTCTTAGGCCTGGTCTCCAGTGTTTGTGAAGTGCTTCCTTGGTTTGCAGCGGGCATTCGGGAGGGCTGAGGGACTCGTGCTCGCTGTCCATGCTGCGGGTGGAGCCTGCACTGGAGGTCTCTTAACTTCCCTCGTCAGTGAGGTCAGAAAGAAAACGTACAATTCCTGGAACTGCTTATCTGGCAGTGCACATGGGGTGGGGGGAGGCAGAAGGTGCTGCTGCTGCCCAGGACGCTGTGCTAAGGCAGTTCGTCCTTTCTTACACACAGAGGTGGCAGATCTCTCCTGCTTGCTAGGAGCCAACTGGGGTGGTGGTCTTGAACCATGACTTACTCCTTGTGGGCAGCACTCGTTCGTCGGATAGTAAGTATATATGGAAATCCCAGGATGCTGGTCCCACGGTTAGACTTTCCACTTGCTGTGTAGGCATCTGGCTGCTTACCAAGAGAAAATATATAGGTTGTGAAGAGTTATATAAGGCCCTCTGAAAGCGCGGGGGGTTGTGTTGGTTGGTTGGGTTTGATGTGGCGATATGTTCTTGATGGTTAACGGGGTAGAACGTGTAGTGTACCTTTTAGTAGGGAGCCTTAGACTCGCTCAGGTTAGAAAGGGCCTCTGAAGGTCGTGGAGCCCCGCATCCTGCTCAAAGCAGAGCCAATTGTGAAATAGGAGAGGAGTAATACTTCAGCAGAACAAGGTGTATTGCCATCTTCCTGGCCTAGAGCAGAGAACCGTTGGGATGGTTTTCTGCATCTGCAAGGACTTGTGAACTCTCCTTAGTGCAGGGTCACTCTTAAGGGGCAAGGGAGGTCTGAATATAGGTGATTTAACACAACTTCTGACTTCTTTTAATGATCAGAAGGGAGAAAGAGATAAGGGAAAAAAGCTTTCCAATAAATGGGCGATTTTTTTCTCTTTGGATTCCACATTAAGAAGGCAGAATGATCACAACTTCCTTCCATTGTGCAGTCACATTCATCTGCAATTTATGCCAGCAGATTTTAACTTCTATTTCTTGCACTTCAAGCTGTGGGGTGTCATTTTGGCTGTCGGATGTCTCGGTCTCTTTGGCAAACAAAGCTATTTTTGAAGCTGTCTGTGCGGATTCTGACTCATGAGATCTCTTTCAACTGGTGGAATAAAGACGTGGTGGTGTATGAGGAATCCGTCAGTGCAGAAGAGTTTTTCACATCCGTGTCTGCATTTGTGCTTAGTTACGGTTAATCTTTGTGCTGTAGGACCAATATTGGGTGTGCATCACTTTCAGGAACTGGAAATTGCAGGAGTAATCAGCTCTGGACTGTGTCCAAAGCCAGCTTAATTCCAAGGGAGCACTGTAAGAGCCGTAATCATCATGTCTCATTTTAGAAGAACTAGAGGGAAATCAGTGTAGAGCTTGGCTGGTTTATTTTGTATGAAAATGAAGTTAGTTTTTTTCCTGGCTATTGGTATGAGGATGATGAAGTTTGAGATCAAAGATGGAGAATTACAGCATTTGAACACTGGAGCAACTGTGATTTATTTGATTGGGGAGGTTTTTCTCTGATTATAAATAAGAAAGTTATCAATTTGGGTTTATCTTGTGCACTGACCCCCTTTTCCTGTGAAATGACCGGTTTTACTCTACCATGAATATTCTGTGTAGTGAGGAAACGCTGTCTCTGGCCTCACCCCACATGTTGTACACCTTGGCCTTCAGCTTTGGTTGCTTCTGCCAAGGAATGGAGGAAGAAAGAGAATGGATCACACGTATTAGCACAAGCTTGTCAAGTTACTAAGGGGTAGTTGTCTCTTACAGAGGAATGGTTTCTGTTCAGAACAGGTCTGTTCTTAAGAGCAACAGAAGTCAGAGCCAGACGTGTCAGTGCTTCATCCTGCAGGATCCTGGGTTCTGTAGAGCTTATACATGAGAAAAGGCCTCAACATTGTCACTCTGGTACATTCAGTGTCCTGTATTATTTTCCCAGTCTGTCATGTTTTACAGCTCTTGATTTGTGATCCCAGTTTGTTCTTCATTCGTGCTCTTTGTCTGGAACACCAGCTTGTTCCAAGTGAAATGTCAATGCCAGCAAATGCAAATGTATCTCTATGATCAAATTGGAGTTGCGTGTGTCTTAAAAGCATCTCAGCCATAAAGCACAATGGTGCATAGGTGTAGTTCTCAGTGATTGGGTGAGTTTGACTGGTATTTAAAATCCAGAAGTTTAATAGCAACTGTCAAGTTCTGTCCAGAGAGTAAGAAGGCTGAAAGAGGATGGAAGGGGAGAAAATGATCCATCTTTTTTTTCAACTAGCCTCTACTGTGTTTGAAAAGTCAGCTTGTACTTATTGCCAGATAAACCTTCTGCAGAGGAAGGAATGGATTTTTCCCCTGACACCTCCAAGGTCCCACTTTCAAATTCCCAAGTAAGAATTACTGAGCCTTTAGAGGAGCAATACATTTGCATCTCGATGTTCTGCTGCTGCTGCTGAGGCGGTGTTATCTGGGCCATCCATGCTTTCTCCTTCCAACCATCACATCGGTGATAACACAGTACTTATTATAAACAATGTCTCCTAAATGCCATGAAATGAAGTCATTTTTCTGCTGCTCCCATTCCTGTTTCTAAGCTTTTCAGGCTGTGTTTCTAGCTTGAAACACTGGGAGTGGTTGCAGGTAATACGCTCTATACACCCTGCATAGAGAGAAGGTGCATCAGTTGCAGCTGGTGGGACATCCTGGCTTCTAATGACAAGGAGATGCTCATGTGTGTTGGGTCATCTTCTGTCCAGGTCAGGGAGTGTTGTCCCACAGCTGCTGGGGGCTGCAGGTATGGGGTTTAAAACAGATGCCACGTTTTCAGTGCAGAAAGCAGCTCTTTGTATTGATAAATACTCTATAGGTAGTGACTGAAAGAATGCAGTGATTCATAATGGGAGATTGGGGTTGGAAGCAAATTCATAACAAGCAAGTTTATTCCTGACTTTGTGCTGACCAAGTGTAACTGGTGAATTCCAGCCCCTGGTGGCAAATGAGCTGTTAGTCGTTGAGCTGGGGCTGAAGGAATGCTCAAAGGTCTGATGGTGTCGTTGCAGGATCAGCTGAAGCAGTGCTTCTCCAGGCAGCCCGCGGGAGCCAAGGACACCGACACGCTCGTGCAGGAGCCCGACAGCCAGTATGGCACCTGGAACAACCCGCGGCACAGCGGGGACAGGTAAGGGCACTGGGTCCCACCAGCACAGCTCTGCTCGGCTGAGCGAGGAGAGGAGACCCTGGCTTGGCTGTGCCTGTGTGCATGGGGCTTCTCCAAAGCTTCGTGCTCAGTTTCAGTGGCCACATGGTTTCTTTAGTCTGTCAGTGAAGAAATATTGCTTTAATGTCTGCAAATTGCAGTGAGTTTTGAAATTTAAACTCCACCCTCAGTGAGAATGCAGCATCACCACTTCTGGAATCAGTGACAGTACCTGCATGTACTGGAACAGGCTGGTTTGGGTTGGAAGGGACCTTAAAGCTCCTCCAGCTCCAACCCCTGCCACGGGCAGGGACACTTCCACTGGAGCAGGGTGCTCCAAGCCCCTGTGTCCAACCTTGAGCACTGCCAGGGATGGGGCAGCCACAGCTTCTCTGGGACCCTGTGCCAGTGCCTCAGCACCCTCCCAGGGAAAAGCTTCTGCCTAAGAGCTCATCTCAGTCTCCCCTCTGGCAGGTGAAAGCCATTCCCTTGTCCAAAGCCCCTCTCCAGCTTTCTTTTTGGCTTCTTTAGCCCTGGAAGCTGCTCTCAGGTCTGTCAGGTGAATGAAAGCTACCATTACAGATGCTTTTCTATTATTAACATGATTTAATGAAATAAACCTAGAGCACTGAAGTGTGAGGGTTTGTAACTTACACCTGTTGTGTAAATTATAGCTTCATCTATGCTGAGCCAATATCATGTCTGCTCAGTGCAGTGTGAAAATAGAATTTTATCTGGGTTTTTAATACTATACTTGTTGAGATCTTATAGGAGACATTAGTGTCAATTATGTTTGGTGTGTTCTACGCTTGAGAACAGTGTGTTGTTTTATTGCTTATGAGCTCAGGGTAGCCTTCAGGCTGAAGTCACTGAGCTCACTGATACACCAGCAGTGACATCCAAGCCTCCTGTTAAATTAACTTTGATTTCAGTGTGTTATAGGCATTTTCTGAAGTCAGTTTCTTAACAACGGTGCCATCTCAGCTCCACAGCAGACAGCAGTTGAATGCAGCTTCAAACCTTCCTGATAGTAGAAAAGCTTCACCTAGAAATTCTGGTTCCTTAAAGTGCTGAACTCAGTCTCCATGTCCTGGAGCTTTGTTTCCACTTGAAGAAATGTTTGGCTTCTTCTGCTTTTACAGTGTAATGATGACAGTATAGTGACTCTTCAGCATTTTGCCACCCCCTTGCTCTACTTTAACTTGACTTCCAGCTCACTGCGGGAGAATTACTGGTGTATTAATTCAAAGACTTAGAGGAACGGCAATAACATACTTTTAAAATAGTAAATTAATAATGGGAATCTTCCTGGAATCTGCATTTTGTTTGCAGTTTCTGCTTTATGAATCAGAGGACTTGTCATTCTGCTGCTCTTGCCATGGGTGATGGAGCACATCCCTGTGCTCCGCTGCTGCGGTGCTCGTCTCCTCTGCTCAGCCAGAAGCAGGAACTTAAGAGGAGACTTTGATAATTCAGCCTTCCTGTTTTGCCTGGCTCGCTTCCCTTGAACTGTATATCTCCCCAGCCACACAGCCCTGGGCTTGTGTTTCTTGGGCACCTTGTTATGCCTGCCCAGGCAGTGTGTGGCTGTAGCTGAACAGAGCACGCTGTGACCTGAGTCCTGGGGGGCACCTGGGGAGCAAACAAGGAATATAATGACAACAGGAGCAAAACAGTATCACCATCCTGCTGCTGCTGTGCCAGAGGAGCTTCCAGCCTCTGGCATTTTCATAGATTCATGGAGTCCCAGACTGGTTTGAGTTGGAAGAGACCTTAAAGCTCATCCAGTTCCAACCAAATCAGGAACCAACATGTGAAATTAGGAGCTTTGACTCTTAATTCTACATGATAAAGCAACACATTTGTTATGACCTCACAGCACTGTCTTGCTAAAACTAATGAAATTCAATTGCAGTTGACAGTGAGGGTTGATCTCAGTTTACTGTATATGTGTGGTGCCCATGCTGCTGGTATTTGTGTGGGCTGGCTGTAGGATAGGTTTTCAGAGAAGCAAATGTCTGTAAATGGCACCAGTTGCACATTGTTGGTAGCTTACGGATGTGCTCATAAAACCTGGAATCTTAATGAAGTAATAGAAGAAGATGCATAATACATCATCTTCCATATTCTAGTGGATCTAAAGCCTAACGCTGCAGATACCATTCAAAGCAAAAACAGCAGACAAACCCTTCCCCCTGGAGCTCATTAGAACCATTGCTTAATTATCCTGGGGCCCAGACAGAAGGAGGGAAGAGGCATTCACTGCACCCGTGTGCTGGAAACCCTGCATGCAGGGTTTGCTCTGCCAGACTGGAAATACACCATGCGCTGCTGCTTGGTAGAACGTTGTTATTCAACAGCTCCCCAGTGTTTTCCTCTGAGATCACTGTTGGACTGTACCAAATACTAAGGACTATTGTTCAAAACGTGTGTATGTTCAGTGTAAGATTTGGAGGGGGGAGTTAAACAGTTTTCCTGGATATTTGCTGAAGAAAAGGTTCTTAGAAAAACCCCACATATCTATATGAAATACACACTATTACATTAATAATAGATTAATATGAACTTAAATAAACGCAATCTAAATATTATATGCATGTATATATATATATATATAAAAGCACCCTCCTGGGGAGAAGAAGGGAACATGAACAAGTGATCTTGAAAGCTCTGCGAGTACCTCCTAGTGTCCTGCAGGAATTCACTTACAGGAAGAGGATTGATTGTTCTGTATTGATAAGCATTTATATGTGTTTGAGATTATTTTGGATGAGAAGGGAAAAGACTCTTTTGTCAGTGCCTCTTTGCCTGCAAACAGGGCATTACCCTCCGCAGTGGTTTCACGTGTACACAGTGTCAAAGTGTAAGGTCTGCTGCTGTTGTATATTAAACAGGGAAATCAGTGGTGGGGTTTACTTCCTGGCTGTATTTCCTTGCTGTTTCCCTCATCTTGTTTGTGTGTATATATTTAGAGGGGCCTTTGTCATGGGGAAAAGAAAACCCAAGCAATGAAAGAATGTAGCAACCCAATTATTACAATCTGTTTTCGTACTTGCATTATTCAATACACTGTAAATCCAGGTGGGTAAAAAGCTGTGCTAATGAAAGTGATCCACACCCTTGCTGCTGGTGCCTGCTGCCTCCAAACATGCCTTTGGTACTTGTTTCAGTTCTGCTTTTCTTTAGCATCTGCTGAGTATGTCTGATCCAGACCGTCCTGGCTTGTATTTGTCTCTCAGATTCCATTGTCTTCATTTGCAGCTTCGTGCCGGAATCTCCTTCCTTGGAAAACGATGTCATTTCAACAAGAAAGCAGCCTCCAAACAGTCACCCATCCTCACTGTCCTCACAGACTGAAGCTGCCTCCCTGGCTGATCACCATGACTTCTCTAAAGACCAAAGGAGCACGAGTTTGGATCGATCCAGCACTGATATGGACTCTACTGATGGCACAGATTTACCTCCTCCAGGAGACACCTACCCTGATGAAAAGACCACTGACTTCTCTTTCATTGATGTAAGTTACCATAATGGGAAACAGCTTTGTTAACTGTATGGTTACCTGTGTTGGTCTTAATGGAAACTTTGCACTCGGTCTTCCTCTGCCTTTTCTTTCTCCCATGGAGTTTTCCCAGCTGACTTCCTGCCTGAAAAGTTTCAGATCAAAGCTACAGAGTTGTTCCAGTTCCTTTAGTGCTTAGATTTTTGAGAGATTCGAGAGCTATGGGCCTTGGGTAATGTCTGCCAGTGGCTTAATAAAGTTGCTGTTTCTGCTCCTCGGTGAGCTGTAACAGAAGAGTTAAATGGCTGCATGAACACTGGAAGCAAATATCACAAATAGCTACTGACTGCCGTGCTATGAGCCATGCTGTGAAGACATTTACTAATAGTTTTCTTATTTACAGTTGGTCTCCATCTGAAGTCACTTGCAATTGCCCTTTAAGGGACTTCTTTCATACTGAAGAACTTTGCAGTTAGTGTAAGAACAGTGATTTCCTCGGCTGTGGTTAAAGGTGTCTCTTTAAAACATGAATAGCTGCAAGTTCAGCTGGCAATATGCTGTTTTAATGAGGAGCCTATTCCTGACCTGAAACCTCTTGAAAAGAAACAGAGCCACCTCTCCTGAAGAAGAGGAGAGGCTCAGTGCTGCTCGTTCATTGCCAGCAAGTCTCTCACACCAAATTGCTTTAAACAAATCAATAAACTACAGCTCCACTTTGCCCTGTAAATGGTGTTGCTTTACTGTCACAGCCAGGGATGGTCGTGTTGAAAGGGCTGAGCGCAGAGCTTTTCTGAATGCTCTGACGCTTCACTTGCAACATGACAACTTCCTTGTTGCTGGTGAGCAGCTTGACGTGTCTGGGGATGGCAGCCCAGGAGGACAACGAAATCCAAGCACTCTGCTGCAAGGGAATTTTGTGCAGTTGCTCCTTTTAGGTCCCAGTCATCTTCTCAGCCTTCAGCTGGTACTAGCAAGCAAGGCTGCATTCCAAAACTACTGGAGGAGCCCAAATCCTATTTATTGCAGTTATTTTTCTATGAATTCAGTTGAAATGATTCATGCAGATGAAGCATCCACAGCCAAGTGAGATCAAAGAAGCAGCATTGCACAGTTAGCCACAATCTAACTTATCCTCATTATAAATTCTCTTGAATAGAATTTCAAGTAACTACAAGAATAATAATCAGGCAAATATCTGCAGTTTAATTAAACTGAAGGGGTTAATGCATTAAAGGAGGGTAAGGCCATTGTGGAGGAGATGTCTTCTATTCAGGCTGATTAAAGTAAAGGGTTTGTCTCTACAGCAAACCGCTGTTCTGGATTCCAGTGCCCTGAAAACGCGTGTGCAGCTCAGCAAGAAGAGGCGCCGCCGGGCTCCTATTTCCCACTCCCTCAGAAGAAGCAGAGGGCTGGAGTTTGAAAACAGATTTTCTTTGACGGAAGAACCGGACAGTACCTGGATGTTTAAAGATTCCACAGGTATCCCTCGCTGCCTGCAATGCTCGGATCAGTTTGGTTGTCAGGGCAGGAATTTCTAACTGGTACAATGTAGCTGAAGGTGTGTTGAGGTTTAACAGCAGTTTCGTTTTCCTGCCTCTGGGTCGTCCCCTACCTAAAGTCCCCCCTCCATTCCTTGGAGCCTTTGGCGGAAGGGAAGCTGCAGCAGCAGACCTGCAGAAGACCAGGCTGAAGGAGAACGTTGTCACAGTTCCCCTGAGTTTGTGGCTGCTGACTTAAAGAGAATTTGGTTCACTGAGGAAGTACTGAGTTTGCTGCAGTTGGATGCATTCTCTCACATTGAAACTTACCTCACATTATGTGTTCAACCGAGATGTTTAGAGGCAGCAACATTCATTAAATTAGGATTACCTTGTGTTCCCTCACCTGTCAGAGAGAAATCTATCGCTGCGTACTTTGTATGTTTGTTGAGGCACTGAGCTCAGTCCTGTGGTGTGTTAATGTAACTCTTAATGCACGTTTGAATGGAAGGGGGGATCTAGGACAAGGTGCAGGTGAAAAGCTTGCTGTCTAATGGCCTTTCCCCCTCTGCTTCTTTACTTTTAAACAATCAGAAGAGAAGAAAACTATGCAACAGGAGGATTCCGATGAGGAAGACAAGGTCCAGCATACTGCGAGGTCACCGTCTGTGCAAGCCCAGAGACTCCCCGTGTTTCCAGGAATGGATCATTCTGTTCTCAAGGTACGTGTAGGCAGGAGGTGTTGAACGGGGTTAGGAGCTGCAGATCCCCTCCAGGAGCAGAGCTGGGAGGTTTTGCTGCAGAGGTCTGCAGGGTGGGTGTGATGGGTGGCAAAACCACCCGGTTATCTTTCTTATTATAACTCTTGGCTAGAAATACAGAGTGATTTGGAGCAAAACAAGCTTTGCAGCAGCAAACACATATTTGAAGCTGCAGGGTTTAGGAGGGATCCCTTCAGGGATTTCAGGCGTGGATCTTTGTGGTTTTGTAAATCTCAGAAATCTCTTTCCCATCCCAAAAGCCATCTGGACGTTGCCTTAACAAGGAGCCCTGTGCTTTATTTGTGTATTCAGGCCCAGCTGCGGAGAAGACAAGGGTCGGAAAGTCCTGGTGAAATAAGCTCTGCTCAGCCCTTCAAATCCCCTAAACCACAGCCGCAGCTCGGAACTCCCGGTAGCAGAGTGCTGCCCTCCAGTGTAGAAAAGGAGGACAGGTGAGAGGCTTCCTCGGTGTCGGAAAGATGCTAAACTCGTTTTGGTGGGAGGAAAACAACGCAGATGCACTTCCCAAGGCTGATGGGGAAACGGGACATTCCTTTTTTATTCTGTAATGAACTTTGTAATTGAAGAGGGGTTTTTTATATCGTAGGTCAGAAGAAAAGTCTCCTCAGTGGCTGAAGGAGCTGAAATCAAAGAAGAGACAGAGCCATTATGAGAATCAGGTTTGAAAAGGTATCTTCTGACAGAAAGAGGGGCTGGGCAGTGACAGAGAAACACATGGAAAATGTTGCCTTACCGTGGCAGTAAAGCAACTCTGCAAGCATAAACGTCAAAGCAGACTTACCAGGAAGTGTGCACCCAGGAATGTGCAGTAATCCCATGCTGAGGCAGAGCACTTCTCCTGGAAGAGAAGTCTTCATTCACAGGTGATACAGATCCCCTGGTTGCCTGCAGATGATTTCAGTCTGTTTGTGCCTCCAGTGAGTAAGAACCAGTCTGTACCTGAGTAACACCAGTCTGAAAACCTTGGTGTATGTTCTTTCAGCAATGTCCTGGGCAGCTCATTTAGCACATCAAATAGCACAAGACCAAGACAACACTACCACAGTAGTGCTGGTTCGTGGGGCTTTCCTGTCACAGTGAGAGGGGTCTGACTGCTTTCTTGACCGTGACATCCCATGACCTAATAGCTTCTGTGTTCTCTCTGCAGGTAGTGATTCTAACTAGAAGAAGATGAACAAGTTTAACAGAAGCCTTAACTCATCTGAACCTAAAATTCACACGTCACGTTGCTGCTGTTTGCTTCCTGCCTCAACTGCTATGTGCATGGTGCCTTCCTGTTTTGTGGAGAAAGCTGTTTCATCTTCATAGTCAAATACAAAGCTGTATCTTTTTGGATGTGGGAGGTCAGTCACCTAGGCCTGCCTGAAAGAAGAACCCATGGGTCATAGGTAGCGCTTCAGAAAGTCGGGAGAGATGGGAATACTTGCCGTGGGAGCAGAAAAGTCGCTCGTTGTTGAACAGAGACCACATTTCTCCATAGGTTTTCCGCAGCCCAGAAGGGTGACTGCTGGTAGCCACATCAGGCGTAAGGTTGGGCTTTGTGTTTGGTTATGAAAATAACAATTTTAATCAGATTTATCTTTTTCCCTTTTTTTGTGTGCGTGAAAAACTCGTGAGCTCCTGTTTAGACTGAAGCCTGTGGCAGGTGAGAGTGAGCGAACAACTGATGTTTACTGCCGTATCGCAAAGGAAACTTGATTATTTTTTGTATCATGTCTTTTTGATTGGCTTCTATTGTGATCTGCTGAGCCAGCAGATGGGGTCATTTTTAGATGAACAAAATGTTGACTTTTGTCACTCTTGAAATGGCGTATTCTGTGTTTTGCCAGCATGTGGAAGAATTGCTTCATTGGGATGTCCTTCCTAAAGAGGATCAAGCAATAACGTCAACCAGTTCTCTCTGAAAACCGTAACTGTGTAAATACTGTTTTTATAACGAAAAAGGAAGGGAAGAGGGAGGATGTTACGCTCATATCAGGGTTCCAGTTCATTCTTGAATGTCACTTTAATAGCAGTTTGGGTAGTCCCACTTCATAGTTTTATTTGTTGATCTGTAAATACCAGGTTGAAGGTTTTATTTTTATGCTGATTTTATGGGGTAACCTCAATGTGATCTCCAGCTTCTCAGATCATTTACTTTCCTCTTGCTAAGACCAATGTTCTAATAGCGGCATAGATCTCCTGCACAACACGGGTGTTACGGATGCCACTCATATCTCAAATGCGTTCCTATCTTTGAATACAGATTCTAAAACAGCAACTGAGGTGTCCATGTCAGACATACTTTATTCTCTCCCCAAATAAGTGCTCTTTCCAGTAAACCTTTTCGAGATGTAGCCCCTCGAGGGAGGTTATTCTGTCGTGTCAGTATTCCTCGCACAAAGCCCAAATGCCATGGCTGGGGTGGGAGCAGGGGCTGCTGCTTTGCCCTCCCCGCGTCCTGCTTTTGGGTTTCTCTGGCTATTCATGATAAAGCACCAGCACTTGAACTGATTTTCCTCTTTCTTTGATTGCAATGAGTGTTTCAGAAAGCTTCATCTTCCTGGGGTTACCACAGGGGTGCATCTGCGAGCCTGAGTGGCATGCCTGCTCTGCTGTCTACCAGGCTTGTAGCTGCCAAAACCATGTGCCAATTCTTCCCATGGAGGAGGCATAGAGGAGGGGAATTTTAGTCCCAGTCTGCTCATAGGAAATAACAGCAGTATGTCAGGAGACAAGTCCCATATGCCCGGATCTCTCTCCCAGATTTAGTTCCGGTAGCAGCTCCCTGTACTTAATGAAGATGAAATGAATAAGTTTCTTTTATGGGAAAAATCCTTCCCTTGCTGCTTTGCCCCATTTCACATTGGAGCTGTTCCTGTGTTAAGAGTTTCACAGCCCCTTCTGCTACCAGTTAAGAAACGATCACCCCAGATTCCTGCCAAGCCTTTCATTCTGTGTGGGTTTAACCTGGGCCACGAGATGGGCTTCCACGTGGATGCGGTCAACCACTACTAAAGAGCTGCTCTCAGCTCACTACCATGTTGCACATAATTCCTTCCCTCTTCTTTAGCTGGTGGTGGAAATGGCGACTCTAAGGCTTTGTTTGTGCATCTTTTGGGATGTGTTTTGTGATGGCAGCACCAGAAGGTACCATCAGTTCCATCCCCTGTGTGCCACACGCTCAGGTCCCCCCGAGCAGCAGCGTTGTGGGGGTGAGAGGAGCAGCGATGCTGTGCTTACTCAGATCAAGTGGGGCTGACTTCAAACAGAACCTAGAAATCAGCTAAATTCCCCCTGCTCACCAGAGTGTTTACCCAGGCTCCATGTTCAAATTCAGCCGGTTGAGAGTGTTGCATTACCAAGAGCTGGAGGATTTACTGGTTCTTGGTCTAATAAATGAAGGCCAGAAGTTGTGTAACTGAAGTGTTTGCTCTGTGTTCGAGGAACCTGAGGGGATTAACACCAGGTTTCCACAAAGCCCTTTGAATGTGTATGCATTTCCACATCTGCTTGGACAATGCACTGAACCTTACTGTATTTAGTAGTTTAACCTACTACTGAGAAATGTTTAATGCTTAAATGTCTAATTAAAAAGCATCTTTAGAATGTTGTTGAATGGGAAGGTGTTTTTTCTGCTCTATTATATCTCTATGTTGTACATGGATTAAACACCTACTTCCTTCTCTTCAGGTTATCGCTATGTAATAAAAGATATATAAATATGTTATTACTACTTAAATGATAGAACATTCTGTAATACACTTTATATAATTCTATTTTAATTCCAAATAATGCTTGTTTGACTTTTTTACGCTCTTGCTTTTGTTGCCACGTAGTTCTTTTGCTGTTAACATAAGATGGGAGCGAGCTCTTGACCTCAGCGCTTGAGGGATGAGTCCTCATGAATTACTGGATCCTGCCTTAGAGCAGGATCCAACTCTTGTCCTAACAGAGACGGAGTAATAACAAGTGTGATGGAGATCCTGGCACTCCAGGACCTCTTCCTAATGTTTTTTAGGAGTCAAAGTATATGGCATTTAGAAGGCTTTTCTGCTGCACTGCTCTTGTTCTTAGCAGAAGTCCCTCCAGTTCGGTTGGGGATTTGCACAGCCATTCTGTTCCATTTTATAGCAGTTCCAGCTGTGGATTTCTTCCCTGTTGTTTTCCTGTTTGCAGATGCACCTCTCTAAGGTCTGTGCAGCTCCGATTTGAGCCCTGAGCTGCTCAGAGCCTCGCTGCTTTGGGTTTACTTCCTGTGGAGAGAGGCAGCATTTCTGCTCTTCAGCCTTTGGAGTCTGGAAGTGCCCCTATAGGAGTTACCCCCTCCTTCTGCTTGCACACAAGTTTGTCCACCCTCTATTTTGTTTGCAAGTGGTTACAGGGAGCTGTTAAACACTGTGTGTCACGTTCAGAAAGGCAAACCCTCAACTGGCCCTTTCATCTGGAGGAGCAGCCTCCGTTCACTCATAACCTTTAGGATGTGTGCAGACACACTGGAATAGGCCTTTGGGCTTAGGTATTAAAGCGAGGACGTGGTTGGATGTCCGGGTGTTAAAAGGAGAGCAAAGTAGCTTAGTGGGGATCAGGGCAGTTCTAAGGCAAATATCATATAAATAGGTTAAATACAACATGTTAAAGTCTGTGTCCCGGTAAAAGGTGCTTCTGTCTCGAAGCCTTTTCCCCTTTCTATGGAAATCCTGGTGCTGATAGTGCAGAGTCGTTGCCCTTTGTGTTACTGCGAATAGGATGGGGGAGATCATGGCAGACATCTAACTGGATGCTGTGGAGCCACAGGAGCAGTGTATCCACAGCTCTGGTGGTCCATGTGGTGTCCTGAATGCGGTCAGTGAAGCCATGGAGGGCACAGGATTGCCAGCATGGGCTGGGATGTAGGGACAGGCCAAGGGGAATGGCTTTAACTGCCAGAGAGGAGACTGAGATGAGCTCTTGGGCAGAAGCTCTTCC
>JAOEHY010005289.1:0-19862 GCA_025447955.1 Psilopsiagon aurifrons | reverse complement strand
TAACGTAAATGGTCCATGTTGAAATAGCAAGAAACCAATACTATGGCCCACAGTGCTACTCAGCAAAGCAATGATTATATAAAATAATACCTGATTTTATTAAAGACAAAATAAACCGAGTTTCATGGCATCATGGCAACTGCCAGAGCGACTCCTGGGGGTATGGTTCTGCAGATAACTACCCCAACCAGGAAATGTATGCAAGATGTCACGTTACCAGTGTTACATCACCAGGAAAAAATCTCAATGGCTGATCCTCGCCAAGGGGGATGTCAGTGTTCCCAGCTTCTGTGCAGAGAAACCTTATAGGAGTTAACTCTTTCCTAGGTGATGAACACTGCTAAATTCTACCAGTATTTCTTCTCCCTTGTTTCCTTAAAATGAATCACTGTTCTCTTACTTTCCATTTTTGTCTTTTGCACAAGCCATAAATGGTGTGACTTTGGAGTGACAGCCATCTATCACACTGTGACTGTGTGACTGAGCACTTTTTCTCCTCCAGCTCCCCAGCAGATTTGTGCTGGATGCTCACCACACAACCATTCCGCTGGAAAGCAATAAATGTTATCTTCTCAAGGCACCCCAGCACCCTCCCTGTTGTCTGGAGAGCAGCCCTTTGTCTTACATGAAGAAGTATTCCTTGACATCACCAAAATGACCCATCCCGCAGTAATACCCAAGGCAGTGTGAACATATGTTTGTTTTCCCTGAAATGCTTCTTGCGGATGCAATGACTAAATGGGTTTTTATGGACTCAGAGATCACACAATATGGCTGGTTGTTTCTGATGTTAAGGAACCAAAACTGCAGGGATTGATGACCTCCATAGTCCCATGCCCTGGCAGGGCAGACCCTTCCCAGAGACAAATTTCCCCCTCACCCAGAGGAGATGGAAGTGGTAGTGCCTTTCCCCAAGTTTCCACTGACTCCAGGCAATCTCTAGCCCCATAAAAATGTCCTTTCTAAGCCAGGGGAACAATGGATAAAATATGTTCCCTTCTCCTCCTTGACGCTTTGTACATAGAGACGCTGCTCACAGCCCTCAGCAGGTGCCAAAGCATCTGAGCTGTTCTTCATGCTGTATTGCTGTAGTGCCTGGAAACCTGAGTCCAAACAGTTCCTGCTATTAATGCAGGCTCCATTCTGCTGAAAGTTCATCTTTATGATCTGGGCCAGGGTCAGACTGGGCAGAAGGAAGTTTTCTGTGAGACAGAAGCACCTGTGATCTCTTCCTTTCCACCGGCATTTGTTCTTAGTTGTTATACATCCCTCTTGTTCTCTCAGTCAGGTAGGACCTTGTGTTATTTTACTCCTTTTTTTTTGTCCTGATACAGAGCTATGCTGCTACATCTCTTGGTCTCTCTAGGGTCTCCAACCTGTATACTGCATGGGCAGCATAATCCACCTCCCCATTTACATACACTACTAAGTCTTTCTTTGTTATCTTCAGCATGTGGTTTAGGCCCAGAAACCTCCCACTTCCCAGCTACCCAGTTTGGCACTGGCCTGGGTTTTGCCTTTGTATTCACACTGAGAGGCCCAGTAAAGTCGTACTTAGTCCTTCTAGAGGTCTTTCTCATTTTTGTCCTCTTCATCCTGTCCCTTCCTGCACAACAGCTCCTGAACACACCCTCTCTCTATCACCTTGCTTTTTTGTCTTGCACATTCAAATACGATTTCTATCCTAGTCCTCACGTGCCTCCCCCCTCTCAGCTCCTCATCTGTTATCTCCTTCCAAGCTGTGCCATGTGAAACTCACTTCTTCCTTCCCTCTTCACAGCCACAGAGGCCAGAGCTCACAGACACCAGAGCTCTGGACACCTCCTGGACACTGAAGGCCATCAGTCCTGAGGCACCAGTCCTGACCCAGGGGACAGGTCCTTTCAGCATCTCGATGTGCAGGACCCCCTGCAACACCTTGGCTCCTTTCCTTTCATTTTCCTTTTCTTTTCTTTTTTCATTTCCCTTTCCTTTCATCCTTCCTTCTTCCTTTTTTTCTTATTCCCTTCTTTTTCTCAAATCCAGCTCCTTTGTTCTCTGTAATGCTGTGCAAGTTCTACCTCTCCAAACAAGAGACTTACTTTCCTCCAGAGGAACTAAAGCCCCCCCAGCACAAAGTACATAGTGCACTGTCCCTGAATGTCTCAATAGAAAGCTTTGAGCTCCCATTGTTTGCAGTTCACAGAGTTCACCTGCATTTTAGTCTCCTCATCTATTAAAGAAAACAAAGTGGAGAGGAGAGAGAAGGAGAAACACGGCTTTAAAAGCAGCAGTCAGTCACAGAGATGTTCCTGGTACCAGCTGTGGTCCAATCAATCAGTCTCAAACAGCCCACTGGAGAATAACTGCCCAACTTACCCAAATTTATTTTCTTTAATAAAAGAATCCTCCTGTGATCCTGCAGTTATTGCTGACACAAAGCAAGGCCTGCTCAAACCTGATATCTACTTCCCTGCCCCCTGCTGTGTGCAGAGCAATGGAGCCATCCTCCCCTTGTTTTTTGCAGACAGAGGCGTTAAATCACTGCTGGCCATTTCTGCCTGTGAGGGCCAGCAGAGGCTTCGCTGCACAGGTCACTCACTTATGACATGTGTATTCATTCACCTGTGAATGCTCAGGGAGACTTCTGTTTTCTCCTTGCTTGGTAAAATGAAGGCCGAAATGCCTGGGGCCATCTGCTTATTGTTTGAGTGCTTGGCCCCGCAAGGGCTGTGGGCACTATTCAGGTGATGCAGGGACTGCATGATCATACAGCTACTCAGCTGCGAAGAAGAAAGTTCTGTAAAACCTCCATGATTGTGCTCTAGCCAAGTGGCATTGCCAGCCAGGAGACTGGTGTGCTCCAGGCAGCCAGGCATCGAGATTAAACAAAGGAAAATGGAAATGTCAAGATTATATTATGCAATGCATTTACTGAAAACTGTAATTCTTCTTTGGGGGATGTTCAAAATGCTTTTGAGAAATGTGGAAGTACGGTTTTGGGGAATCCTGCAAGAGGAATCCTGCTCAGCCATCCAGCTTCAACTAAAAGGTAGGTCTTTGGAAGACAAATGAAAGTTCTTGGGCAATACCGGGTTCTGGATATAGGACATGCACACTGCCTTAGCCATTGCCATAGCAGGACACAGCTCCTGCAAAATGCGTTTCCCAAGTGCCTTGTGCTCCATAGACATGCCAAGCAGTTGCTTCCCTACCAAAGCATAAGGGTGAGGTTCAGATGCTTCATACCAAGGGCTGTCCCCAGATGCACAGTGTCTCTTCCCCAGCAAGCAATTGGGTGTGCTTGGGAGTACTGGCTCCCTTCAGCTGCACAGCTCGGCTGGGGCTGGGATGTCCCAGAGCCCCTCTTGCCCACATGCCACACTTCACCTGAGCCACTCTGTGATGGCTGCACCATGAGAAGGTCCCCAATCCCAAGGGCAGGGCTGTGGCAAGCTCCTGCCTGCCTGGGCACCCCAGGAAAAGGCAGGACCCCCTCTGCAATGCTGCTCGGATATAGGTTTCCCCTGTCTCCTGCCTCCCTGCTAAATGCCTCTGTCTGTGGAAACTGGATCCCACGTTATCACCAATCGTGTGTGCAGTCTCTGTGGGATGAGTTAGGGCAGGGGCTGCTGTGGCTGCAGTTCTGCCTGTTGCTGAAAGGGAAAATTCCCATGTTGCTTATGCAACTGGTGTTTCTGCTGCACATCACTTCAAGGTTACATCCTAGATTAATCTTTGATTTAAGCTTACTTCTCTGAGTTATAGGCCTGTTGTCTAAGGATGGAGAGAGTTTCACCCACTAAAGTAAAGAGATGGTTTTGACACTTGCCTTGTTCAGTAGGGGGAAGGACTGGGTTACATTTTTTGGGCATGTAGGTATAAAACAAATCTCGTGTTATGGTCCATTGGAAGCAGGATTTGACCTTGCTAAAGACAGTAAAACCAAAATGTGGATTAGCTTGGATGTTCTGCTTCAGTGAGGGATTTCAAATCCTTCCCCTTTAAAAAGCTGCATATTTTTCTGGGGCTTGAGGACTAATTACAAGAGGAAATATCTGTGCTATGCCTGTACTGGAGAGCAGGTTCTGGGAAGGAAAATCCACTCCAGAACTGTCGAAATGGCCCCGCAAAGCAAAGTTTCAATCCAAACCCAAACCCTTGCATGGTCCAAGAGGAGAAGAAGACATGCTTTCCCTGGAAGGGGAGTACAGGGCCAAACCTCTGCCCTGCGAAGGTTAGGCAAGACCAGAAGTGAGGAGGCAGAGGAGGGAGGGAAGGTCATTGGGAGTGCTTGGAAAGCCGGTAGTGAAGGAGCACGCGTGGCTTACAGGTATTTCAGGTATTTCCAGGTGAGGCAATGCAGTCATCTTCTCCTGGGTGGTGTGGTGCTGCAGCATGCCCCTGGGGATCCTGATAACAGTGCAGCTGGAGCAGCATCCCAAGCAGGGAACTCATTTGTATCCCCTGTGCAACCCAGGGATACAGGGAATGCAGGCTGGGCACATCCCAATGGCAGCTAAATATCCACAGTCCATCCTGATCTGAGCAGGATGGGGGCATTTTTGCAGGACACATGGGCAGGCAGGGCTGCTGCTGCTCACTCAGTGCTCTGCCAGCAGAGATCCAGGGGTCTGTCTGTTGGGATGCCCTATCATCCAGTGACACATGGAATAATTAATGGACTTGGAGCTAAAATGTTGGCACAGGCTGAGGGCAAATGTGGTTTTTCCAGTCATTATCATGTTTGCACCTGGATGTGAGCCAAAGTGTATAAACCTTCCTGGGGACATTAACTGGCTTCCTATTGCCTGGACCTCTATATGGCAGGGGGCACAGTGCTGATGCTGTTTGGCTTTTCACGGGTTTGCTCAGTCCCCTAATCTTATGTGAAAATTATCTGGCACAAGTTCTGCAAGTCAGAAGTATAATTAATTCCCCGTAGGAAGTGAAAACAGCCAGTTTTCCACAGCGTCAGCTTGAATATCTACAAGTCATAGAAGCAGTGTGCAAAAAGCAGACAAAATCTGCGCACAGACAGCAGTTATACCGGATTTTTATGGGGCAGCAGTTTCTCTATGCCACTGGATCAAAATGTCAATACAGATCTGAACTGCTCTTCATTCCTTGTGTGTATTCAGCTGAAAGTCTGGAATGGCCTATAAAGACAGCCTCCTTTTCTGATCAGTGAGTATCTCAATACATGGAACTTGCTGAGAATGCATGCTCATGTGAATTTTTTTTCTAGACACTACCATTCTGCAGACAGGTCTTCCCCAAATACTTCAGCATAGAATGGTAATGATTTTTCTCTAACCAGGGGTAGGGATTTGAAAGTAAAGCATTTCTGAATCCCAAGCCCATCTTTTCCACTTCCTAAGGCTTTATCTCCTTATAGAAGACTGTGTGCTCATGTGCTATCTCTCTTTCCACCTCATGTTCACTCCCATCATGCTGGTCAGGGTCTGGGACCCTTGACCATCCAAAATTCATTTGCGCAATCTGCATCTACCTTAACAAACTCTAACAGGCCTAACAGAGATCTTCATTCCTCCTTGATCTCCCAAAACACATAGTGATCACAGGAGTCTGGCTGGTTCAGAAACCTGCTGGAATATCTGGAAGCCCACTAAAATGATCCCTGAGGGCTAATCCTGGCTTCTGACTACTGATTGCTCTGCATGGCTAATAACTTGATTTGAAGAGGATGGCTCTCCAAAGGAAAACCTGAGCTGTTGATGTGCAGGGAAAGCCACGCTGAATTGCTTTCCCTAATGAGTGGTGTTGAAAAGCACCTCTCAAGTCTCCATCCCATTGTTTTGCTACAGATGATTTGCAAAGCAAAGAAGAAAAGCAAGTTATGCTCAGATAGCGTCAAATACAACTTATTAACTGGGCCTTGATGAGCATCCAGAGCAGATGTTACAGATATACGTCTCACCTCTCTGAAACCCTCTTGACACTTCCTGTTACATTCTGGGACAGTGGTGAAATTGCATATTGGCACTGATGTCACAAAAGCCAGCATGTGCAAACAGTAAACTGAGATGTCATCTCTTTTGTTTTTTATATATATATATATATATACTTATATATGTTATACTTAGAATAATGACTAGGTAGTGCAGGTGTAGGGTGTATGTTGGCAAATGTGAATTCTTTAGGGCAAGTATCCTATGGTGTGTTATGGTGATGGTATTCACAATGTCATTCATTCTCTGTGACACTGCAAGAGAATAATTTCAAATTAAAAGTTCTAATAAAGAGGCCATGTATTCAAGATTTTCCTTTCTTTTACCTGCATATAGCCTTATTAGTGGGAGTAACAGAGGGAGAAATCCATATTCTTCCTTCTCCCATTTCTACTTTATATTCCACACATCCCAGAAGCTTCCTCATCATCACAGGGACCAGTTGTTATGCCTCTCCTAACTAAAGAGTTCTTAGTAAAAGGCCACGATAACTCTTTGTGTATGTAAAATGTAGCAGAAATATTAAACCAAAGATCAAAGGCAGTTCTGTCCCTCAGATATTTTCCCTGACCCTTTAAACTGGCTGGGTGAAGAATGAATAATAAGGACCAGACTCTGCCATCAATTACGCGGAGTTAAATCCAGAGTGGGCTGCTGTAAATCAAGTTACACAGTGTAATCGGGAGCAGATTTGGGACCTGCAGTCTGCAGGCCAAAGAACCAGACCACAAAGGGAAAATCCCATCTCTCTCCATTTCACCTCAACTCTCTGGCTCTGCACATAAGCAGCCCCAATCTGCCTGCTTAGTAAAGCACTCGAAGCTTAGGCCTTCCTAAGCTACCCAGCCAGAGCAATCCCATCTTCAAGCACAGATAAATGAGGCTTTTATTTAACTAATGTGGCAACCTGCAGCCCAAAAGGACCAAACAGCCTCTAATTTTTATCAGCAGCTGTAAAAGGTGGAGGGAAAAAGCTTGAATTGACTGGGTGCAAAGCTCACTTGGGAAGAAATAAAACCAAAGACTTAAGTGTTGAGTAAAATGGGTCTGGAGGCACAGGTATTTATACAATAAACTCTGTCTCTTCTCTTTCTTTTCTTATTATATGATGTTTCTCCCCATCACACAAGCCTAATGCTTTAATCTAGCTAAATATTTGCAAACTGGCACCACATTGCATCGAGACAATAGTGGAGAATAAGCAAAATGATGCAAGTCAAGATATACTTCTTATTACAGCTACAGCATTTCACAAGATTAAAGGGGATTTTCCAGGCAATGGAGACAAATCCAGGGCCAGCTTTATTGAACAAGCAACGCAGATGCTTCACCTGTTAACATGTGGTAGTGCAAAGGAGATTATCTCCTTTCCAAATGAGCACCGTCAATGCTGCTATTCTATTTATCACAAGTTCCCACTCAAGTGTTTGCTTTTGAAAGGCAGCTGATGGTGGCTGCAGGGATCTGGGAGAGCCAATGGAATAGTCTTTGAAGCAGAAGCCCCAATCTGATTGCAGTACGTGGAGAAATTATCAATTGTCAACACCACTCCTGGGAGAAACACCACCAACCAGGACGACAAAAGGAGAAGGGCAGGGAGGGGGAAGCAACCCCAAGCCTTTACATCATGGAGATTTTATGGGCCACGTGTCCCAAGAACTTCCACTCTGGTCCACCCACTGAGATAAAGCCATTTGTAAACCCCAGATTGTGCTATCTTTTTGCCACCTTGATTGTTAATTAATCAGGAACAGAAGTGCCTGGGTGAGAAATACAAAGAGTCAAGGGAAAATAAATGGGATCCTGCATTGCAACTGCTGTCCTCACTGTGGAATCACCCCGCTGGAACCAACAGACTGGGCTACAAAGCAACTGCAGACTTGTATTAAACTGGTACCATAGGACCTAGCAATCCCCAGCCCCAAACACCTTTTCATCCTGTTTATTACAGAAATGACAACCGTCAGGCCTGTGAAGATCCCAGCAGCCCCAAGGCACTGTGTAGTTGCAGCCCTGACCCTGCCCACTGCCACTTCCACTTCTCTTGCTGTGCCACCCTCTCCCTCATGGTCATCCAAAGCACAGGTCAAAATTTCAAGCCTCATAAACATTAAAACTCTCAGCTGCGCAGCAGAGTGATGCAAAGGACCTGTAAGAAAGCTGCCATGACATGTCAATCCACATTGAACTCTCACAGCGCAGTGGGGATCTGGGGCTGCTTCCTAGTCAGTCAGCCCTGGATCATGCCAGAGAGCTTTACTGGCAAATGCAGCCTCCAGTCAAAACAACCTGGTCCCAATTATTACCAATCTGTGGCACTTTAAAGCAGTTTAGCGACTGCTTTAACTAACCCTTCAGATGAAGAATTCAAAAATCTGGACTGGATCCCAAACAATAGCAGAGCTTTTCAAGGTATCCTTCTGTCATCAGGCTTGCAAAGTGCCTCCTGTCTGTTTCTCATCATTGTTTTGATGTTTCTGCTCCCAAACCCACTGAATGTAACAGATGCTTCTGAAAAGCTGCTGCAGTTGTAAGGGGTGAAGAGAAGTATGGGTGTAACAGAGGTCCCAAGGTCATGACATAGCTGGATTTCCAGAAAGTATTTGACAAGGTTCAGCACTAAAGCTTGATGAATCTCAACCAATAAATTACGGGGCATTACCAGGAAGAGTGCTGAAGAGCAAAACATGGAGCAGAGGCTTTACCCACAAAGCTGCCCTCCACTTCTCAGGAGTAGAGTGGTGGGCTTGGTAGTGGGGTTAGGAGAGAGATCTGGAGGGTTGGCAAATGAAATGATGGATGGAATGGAGCGAGTGTCCTATGAGGAGACACTAAAAAAGGCCTGGATTCTTCAGCTGAAGAGACAAAAAGCAAATACCATGGTGGTCTACAGAACAGAGAAGGCAGCAGATGAAGTCACACAGACATTAACCTGGTCACCTGGCCACCTATTTCCCTGTAAACTGCTCTTCACCACATCCTGCAATGCTGGAGCACGTGATGGAATGAACAGGAGCTCAGTTTAAAACAAAGAAAAACAAATACTTCCTTTGGAGGGTGTGGGACCTCTGGGGATGTCTGCCCTGGGTAGCTGCAGGGGCAGACAGCATAGGCAACGGAGAAGGCAAATTCACAAATAACAGCGCCATGCAGATACTGAAAGGACCAGGCAGGGACATAGCCACCAATGTCTGCCTCGGCCAACTGGAGGCCTGAGTCTGATGCAAGAAAAATGATTGATTTAAGCTTTAAAACCCCAAGGTTTCACATTACTTTGCATTTTCTGCTTGAATCCTTGTGTATCCTCTCAAGTGTCAGTGTCCCAGGTTTTGGCCTCCTCCTGCTTTACCCAGCCTAGATAAACATACGTGCTGCTGAAACCATTTCCAGGAACGCCTTCCTCTCCTGCAATCTCTTATCTTCCAGAGGAGATTGTCAGAGGGTACTTCAAAAGCCCTTTGAAAATGGCCAGGGCTCTGCTTGTAACCCAGCAGATACAGGCGCCCTCGCCCCAAGAAGTCAACAGCCACCCCACACACAGGCATCCAATGCCACGTTATCACCACCACAACAGCGAGCAGTGGGAAAGGCTTTACCCCATTGCTATTGCCACCCAGTCTCCAGCCTTTGCTCTGCAATATGCTGCCCATCTTCCCCCCAGATTCACCCAGGTGCATTGTGGCAGATTACAGGAATGGGAGGAAAGAAAAAGGAGTGGGTTTGCTCAGCCTTAAGGAGCAGGGAAGCCTGAAGCCTGCTGAGCTTGTAATTAAAATGTAGAAAGGCCATGACAGAGCTCAGAAAATGGAAGAATGGAATACAAGCAGCAGGAAAATGCTGAGCACTGGGCTTTGGGCAACACGCCGTTCTGAATTAAAAATAAATGAGAAAATTGCCTCTAGAGGGGGGAATGCAGGGGGAGAGGAGCTGTGGGAAGAGAGGATGATGAGGGAGGGCTATTGTTCGAGTACTGCCCTCAGATAAATGTTATTCAGCATTCCTCTGCCAAAAGACCAGGAGGTGTAGTGAGGCAGAGGAAAGGGGTGCAGCTGTTTCATGGTGTTATTACCCCCACTGAACCATGGAAGACCAGGCGCCTGCCAGGACAAAAGGTAGAATTCTGTGCATGCAGCTCTCGCTCCATCAGCAACTTGAGAATGGAAACATGAATCATAAAAATCACATTTCCTCCTGGAACTTGTTCTCCACCTTTGTTAACGAGTAGCGTCACCACAGAGGCCTGCATCAGGGACAGAGGGAAGGTGCCCATAGAGGGTCCATGGCACAAGGACATCCCACCTTGCAAGAGGTGATGGGTTGGGATTGCATAAGTCTAGTGATTAAGCCTGTTCTCTGATGAACAATAACCAAAGGACTCTTATGTGACTGTGAGGCAGACACTGAAACAAGCTCCTTAGGGTGATTAATGCTTATACACAAAAAGGACAGGCTAAAATTTACAGAGGACTTGAAGTAGGTGAGCTGGACCCATGGGACCAGCAAGAGAAGCAGAATTCTGAGCAGCAGTAGAGGATCAATATTCATCCTTCCCAGTGAAAGCTAGGGCGGAAGAGCCATGTAGAGGCAATGCCATTACAAGCACATCTGCAGCTCCAAAAGCTTAACGGAGACCCCTGCTCCAGTCTTTTCCAGGCTACATAACGCTTTAAAGGTCTGCAGCTCTGCTGACCTTGGTGAAATGATTCTTCTTCTGCCTCCAAGTAAGATCAGGATCCAACCTACATGCACAGACCTAAAGAGCACCGGATGCCTGGGGACACTCTTGCGCCCTCCACTAGTGTCTGAATTTGTGTCTGCTGCAGGTCTCCTTGCTCCGCAACGAAGAGCCAGGGGAGCTCCTCAGATTGGTGCAGTCCCCTGCAGATCAGCAGGGCTGCTCCTCATGCTTCCTCTTCTAGACACATTTCTCTTGCTGAGTTAAAACAAAAACAAACCAAAATCTGGGTCTGAACTAAAAAAGCTGCTCCAAGCTGGGGTTTTATGCCTTTTTAAACACACATCACTGATTTATCCATCCTGTTAAAAGAGTGTGGGGAAACAAATTGGTAATACTGAGAAATACTCTGCCTCAGATGGTAAAGTTCGTTGAATTACACAACTGCTTGCTCCTCAGGTTTTACCGTAGAGAACTGCACTTAATGGGTAGTGAACAACCCTCATCATTACATCCATTACAGAAGGTCCTGTTGTATCTTGGGGGCCTGCTGTTCGTTTGAAACCCAACCTGCTCTTTCAAAAACATTAAATACTTAGGACAGCCATACTGCTTGATGCCAAAAGTCCACCTCATCCCATATTCTGTCCCTAGCGAGCGCAGATGCTTGGGAAGAGTGTAAGAACCCAGCAAACAAAGTGACTTTTCCCCTACAGTGTACAGTGATATTTCCTTCCAGCTTCCAACTATCCACAGCTTTGAGACTTCCTAAAGAAAAGGTGTACCTTTGTAGCTCACAGCCCTCCTTGGGGCTAGTAATTTCCCAATGCATTTCTCTAATTGGGCTTTTAATCTGCTTATGCCTAAAGTAGTTTCTATCACTCCCAATTGCCCAGGAGTCCTGTTGCCACTACTTCTTGAGATTTATGATGTCTCACTCTTTCCTGTGTAGTTTGTTTTTCCCCTCTTGCCACCTTGCTGTGTGCCAGGGCAGCACTAAAGGCAGAAGTTGACAGGTATCTTCAGTACAAACCTCTGAGCACACCAATTATACACTAGGGCTCGGAAAGGTTGCTCAATTGTAAGGACACTCACATGCTTCAGTGGGGTTCAGTGTTTAAGCATAGTACATATGACAATATTAGGCCAGCTGCATGCAGTCATACAAAAAGGCCATCTCCTGCAGCAGTTTCCCCCCTCTGTGGGCAGTAACTAGTTCTGAGAAGAAAAGAAAAAGCAAAGTAACGGTGTGCTTAAGTTTCCTTAGATGCTCTCTACAGAACTGTCATATTTGTCAATGTTTCAGTTCTAGTCAACCCTCAATCATACCCTAGAGGTGTGTCCAATGCACGCAATACTAGGGGCGAAATGGTAAAGGTGACATTTTTTTCCATGAAAAGAAAAAAGATCCATTTTTCCTAGAGCACTTTAATTTGATACGAAAGAAAACAAAATCCTCCCTTGGGAACTTCCATCCATCACAAAGCAGCAGCGATTTCAGCATTCCTGGAAAAACTTATGTGCAGCGGGCTTACTTCAGTGTGCTCTTATCAGCCTCAGCTGCCAGCCCATCCAGTGTCTGAAGCAGGGCAGCTGAAGGAGCCTTTTGATCACAACAGCACACACATGCAGTCACCCTGGCGTAAAGGATGATATGAACTGCATCAGCCCTGTCCAGATGTTGGGATGTGTAGGACAGCACTCTGCATCAGCAGGAAAGCAATGCCCCACAGGTAGCAGAGTGATTTTTGGCAAGACAGGGTCTGGACTTTCAGCTAGTGCAGCCCCTTTTCCTGCAAAATCAGCATGCAAATGTGGGGTGACTGTGTCTCCAGCAAGCAAACCCCTACTTCATGCCACCAGCACCCAAACCCATGGGAAGTGATTCTTACAGCAATAGCAGTGGGGATTTAACACGAGGTACTCACCAGAGTGGAGCCGCTGGTGGGTCAGGCACTCCTGCACTGCAGGCATGATCAGGGGCACAAGCCTGTATGTGATAAAGCCCATCACGCCCTTCCCACACAGCCCAGCCTGCTGGAGACGGGGCAGGCAGGGAGAAGCCTGGTTTTTTAAACCAGAGGCACTTTACCAGGGTGCCAGGAGCACAGCCCCGGGCATCAGTGTGGTGCATGGCCAGGGACTGTCCTCCAGCCTCCCAGAGCCGGCAGCAGAGGCAGACACATACACAGGTCAGAATTTATTTCCAAATACCTCATTTATATCATTCTCACATGAAATATTTCTTTCAGAATATAGCCTACACTTAGAAAACAGAAGAGAGGTTTGTTTTTTATAAGGCACGTCAGATTATAGAGTACATAGAGATATCTTTCTCTCAATTGCGCTATCTTCCCATTGCTTGCGCTCGTAAAATACTGATGATTTTAAAAGTAATATTTCTAAAAACCTAGACCCTGTGTAGCCCCGTGTAGAGCAGTATTCATAAAGTTATAAGACTCAGTTTACACACACCTAGTAAAGGGCTATAACAAGTTGTATATACATCACATTTTCAGAAACAGTCACAGCTGGCTACATTTAAAAGTAATGCTACTCCAGACTATGAAACAGGCTGCATATAAAATATAACCTACTGCTTCCAGTATGGCGTGATACAAAGTAGGATGATCTTGCAGGAGAAATGTTGTTGTTTTTGCAAATGGAAGCTGCTCGGATTCAAGCCTGTCTCCTTCCCAAACCCACAGTTTTGAACCACCAAGACCATTTTACAGAGAAGCAAAGCACCCAAGAGAAATCTGACTTTATGTTTTTCTCCAAGATGACGGTATGACTGCATATCTGAAATCCTGTCAAAGCATTCGAGTAAGAAATATAAAGGCTCAGATGTTAACTTCATGACCAGTAAACATTAAACCATTACCAACCAGATGCAACCAAGTTAAATGCATCCAGCTTCTGTGCTATGGAAACTGTTTTTCCAAGCTGTTCCAGTGCAGAAGCCAACACATTTTTATTGAATTAGGCCCTAGGTAAAGATTTCCATCCCATTTTCAAGTTTTCTGCGATGGAACATTACCCATTCTGCACTCATTTCACTGCAGAGGAGGAAAAAAATACTGCCTCTGGAGCATATGCCAATACAGCCCAGAATCCATTTACATAGTGTCATTTTATTTAATGTGCCAGGAGGTAAACCATGGTTGGCTTTATCAACTCAAATGGCTTCCACAGTTCTTCTTTGTATCAGGCATTGATTCATTTCTGATGAAAAAAGGGCTCCGGCTTTCTGCCACTGCAGTTTAGTTTAAGACTATGAAAAAGGTCACTTCAAGGCTATGGCTGAAGGAGAAAAAAAAAAGAATACAACCTGGTCTTGAAATATCTCGGGGAAAAAAAACCCCATAGTCAGGGCCATAAAAAGGTAGGCAGACAGACAGCACAAACCAAATGTTCTCTGCAGGGTAAGTTAAAATACTGATTCTTGCAGAGAGTCACGTTATCCCTCAGGTCACTTGAGCTTGCCAGGACTGGAATTAGGCTTAGTTTAGTACGAACCAGATTTAGTCAGAGAATAGGTCACATTCAGCTCTATATTGATCACTCAGCTGCATTTTAGGCATATTTCAGCTAATCTGTTGGACTGGTCTGGGAAAAAAAACCCAGCCAGTTAAATTTCTGGGGTGGCTTCAGCAAATTTCACCACTATGAGCTTGGGCAAGTTTCAACCACAAGCAACTGTTGCCTTTAGAAGGGAAACATTAACTTGGCTGAAAACAAGGAAAGGGACACAGCAGCCTCAGTTTCTGGAGTCTGGTTTGTTATAAATCTTAACCTGCCTGATTTGTTAATTTGTTTAGCAGCCTTAAAAGGTAAAGAGAGGCATCCTGAAATTCTTACTGTAGATTTAAACCCAGATGTGGCTCACGTGCTGCTGCACAGATATTTGTTACATCTCTTTAAAAATGAAAGAAAAAAATAACCAACACAACAGCATTTACATTCCTTTCAGCTGAAATAGATGAACTGTCATCATGTCTGCAAAAATACAGAGGAATTCGCCACAGCTCGAGGTAGGCGAGTTAAAGCTTGGTCATGTTCTCGGGCTTTCACTCAGCTTCCTGGAAAGGGCAGGAGAAGGAGGACAGAAAGGGCTTTCACAAAGTCAGGAGGTGACAAATGAGATACCATCTCCATAAGGGATTAGGTTCCCTCACCGCATGCTGAAGGTATATTCATGACCTTTCCAACCGTAGCATTTGCGTATAGATTACACCTCTCGCATGCCCTTTTTAAAGTGATCCCCAAGAGCGCTGGCTTGGGAAGACACGGAGCAGAGAGCAGGAGTGGGGGTTTAAAGCTACAAACGTCAGTTAGGAGGCACAGTGTTATTTTTCCCTTTGATCGTCCATGTACAGAGCTCTACGCTTCTACCACTGCTCATGCGTTCCTCCTGCGAAGCCCTGGCAGCAAAGGCCTCTGGTGTGCTCCTCTGTTGCACACATCTTATAACCCAAGAAGTCAGATCCTTTGGACAAATCCTTCTACCCTCACAGACATGTGGTGCTTTTTCTTCCTTAACAAGAGGTTTTAGTCATGAAACTGTATGCCAGACCTGATTTATAGCAATTATTTAACTAAGAATCCTTCTGCCACCCTCAAAAGGGCAGCTGAGATATCCAGTAGCAACATATACACATACATACAGATCTACACTATACACTCGGGACGACACAGAATGAGATTTCAGCTAATATAGCCTCTATTTGATTTCCTCAGAGCAGCACTCAGGTCCTTGCAACCCCTATACAAAACAGCAGTATTTTTTCCACCAGGATTTGGAGAGGTTTTTCATCTTGTCTGGAGTCCTGCACTTGGATTTCTTTGGTTGCTGCTGGGTATCCGAGTACTGAATGCCAGCCACAATGGCCGCATCAAAGACCTCCTTGAGGTTTTTCTGAGTCAAAGCAGAGCACTCAATGTAGGATGCAGCTTTTATTTCCTCGGCACACAGCTTCGCAGCCTCCTCTGAGACAGGCTTTTCTTTGCACTTGTCCAGCTCAATGAGAACTTTGACATCCTCCCGGAGGTCTGACTGCGTCCCAACAAGGATAATGGGGGCCTTGGGACAGTGGCACCGGATTTCTGGAACCCACTTCTCACTCACATTCTGGAAGGACGAAGGGCTCACCACACTGAAGCACAGCAGGAAGATGTCCGTGTTGGTGTAGCACAGAGGCCTGAGCTTGTCGAATTCATCCTGCATGGAACAAAACTGCATTAGCACCCCATGGAAAGAGCACATCAGTCCAGAGGACACCCTGGTACGCCTGCCGCTGACCCTTGGGGAAGCTGAGGATCACGTACCACTGTCACCTTGAGAGGCACCTCAACATGAGCACCCAGACCACCCAACAAGGTGCGTTACAAGCAGAAGTTTCTCATACCCAGCCTGCTGGGTATTACCCCTAGCACGGCTGCTAGCCAGCAGGCACCCTGCCACCACTGGACACATGGGACCAAGGTGCTGGCTTCCCCGCCTAGCTGAGATTTTATGACTAATGCTGCAGCTTCTTTTGAGTGCTTAAATATTTCCTTAGCTCTTTGAACACAGGCCCTCTGCCCTATTTCAGCAAAGGAGCAATGATGCAGCAAGCGGGTTACAGCACACAAAAGCCAAACCATCAAAGTTTGGAAGGTCAAAGGCACTTTGTACAGGTCCATCTCTTACAGGGGTGAGGCAGTGAGCAGCCTTGAAGAGGAGCACCCACGTACTTCAAAGCTGCTCTGCTGACACCCCTACCTCCAGATACAGGCAAGAACAGCACGAATACCTTGTACCCTTCCTGGAATCACCTTCTGAACTTGTGACTGTTTAACAACATCCTAAAGGATATGGGAATAATTTCCCTGCCATTGTGCCTAGGGATTTAAATCTGAGGGGAGCAATAATGACTCACAATGTGCAGGCTTAACATGCCAATAGCATAGAGTAAGAGCTTTACCTTTCCCTCCCACCCATGCCACATCAAACAAACTGCAAACAGGTCTTCCAGCCTACCTTCTTTTTTTTTTCCTCCCCTCCCTTTTAGCACAAACTCCAGCAAAGCAAGGCCCTTTTTCAGCTTCAGGAACTGCCACAAAAAAGCCAAACACCCCATGGTAACAAAGGCATGCTGATCCTCAGGGAAGAATGCAGCAAGAAGCAAGGGTTAACTCCAAGCAGGCTGCTTTTATGCTGACAGCAGGATAAAAGCAGGGTAACACTAGCAGCCTGAACAGGTAGGATTTGCCTCATCGGCAGTGACATTTTAATTAAAACAGACCGTGTTCTCAAAAGCTCTGAATTGAAAGAGCAAAGAACACACACAGCTGAGAACATCTCTCTGGTACCAGCAGTTTACTGCTACATTGCAAGTTCCATGTTAATTTTCAAGATGTGGAATTTTGCTTTAAAGCCTCTGGAGGCCCAGGATATGCAGTTTAAAACCCCCTGGAAGCCGCAGAAGTCTTGTTCTGCACAAATGAATTTCTTCCAGCAGTATCTCCAAGAGACTCAGTGATTTATGAAACACGATTCTAGAAACCAAGCTTCATTAGCTCTCTTGATTCTCAGATTCAGCCCCAGAGGAAACCAAACTCTCACCGCCTGGCCCAAGAGAAGGACCGCATTTATCAAGAGATGATGCTCTGAACGACAGTGCCATTTACAGAAAGGCACCTTGCCTTATAATTGCCTCTTCTTGCTATGTGAGAAACCTCAAAAGGGCTCAATTCAATGAGTTTGAAAGCCAAACCCAGATCTTAAGGGTTTCTACAGAGACGAATTAGTGCCCTTTATATCCCAAGTACACTCCTGTGGTTTCAGTGGCGGGTGCATGACCTTGCAGGGACCCTACACTTCTTTGAGATGGTGATGCTGAAATACGATTTCTCTTGACTGGAGTGCTTGTTTAGCTGCAGATTTCAGCAGCCATCTCACAGCAGCAGGTTTACTGAAGTATCCAGCTAGGTATCTTTTATTCAGGATGACTCCTGTCTGTTTAGATAACCCCTTCAGTTTTGAAGCAGTGACTCTACCCATTCCAGCTGCGCTTGGGCAGCCAGAGCAAACATCCTAACCATTAAGGGCAGCAAAGGCAAGAGATGACTGGGCTCGCCTGTCCCTCCTGCAGCTTTGCAGCCACGTTTTCACAGGCACTGCCTGTCACCCAATGGCAATTTCACCTGCCATGCTCTGCATACTATGAACACGTACAGCCCCAGCTGGTACCACCCTCAACAGGACATAAAATCATGGGACAGTTCCACTGTTGTACTTCCCATCCTTTACCCTTTTCCTGCAGAAGGGTGCTTGTAGGAATTCAGGTTTGGTTTGTAGGGCACATGGGAGTCCTACGTTGCTGTCTAGGACTGCAGAGCCTTTCAATTCCCTTTCCTAAGTAGGGCGCCCAGTTACAACTCACCTAAATAGGTTTGTATGTTAAGGCCACTGAGATTTTCAGTGTGGTTTTGGGAAGGCGTAGACCCAGATCCACAGAGCTGCACAAAAACCCAGCTCCCACTGTCTTGAAACACCAGCTAGGTTGCAAAACACTTTTGGGTACTTTGTGGCTATCCACCCTGGCAGGCAGTGTTGCACACTGCTCAGAGTGGTACAAGCCTCATTTATCAGGCAAAACAGGAACGTCCTCAAACCAGGAGGCATCAGCCACCCTCAATTCTAGGCTTTGGGGTGGCAGCACTTTTTAACGGGGTGGGAATGGCAAATATGAAAACTCCACAGGCAACACGCCAGAGGACTTTCTTCTCCCTTAAGCTTCTCTTCCTTCAAAAGCACACTCTCTATCTCCAGACACCTACAGCTGTGGATACTTTGCATGCATACATCCCAAACATTGTAATTCCTAAACCCACAGTTACTTAGCAAACATAAAGACAGCAGCAACCGCTAAAACCAGGTGGCCCTTGAATCCCCAATATGTTCAGCCTCTCTAGTCAGGCTAAGCAGAGCGACAGCTTGAGCAAGCAGAGCAGCAGCCTGCACCTAGCCCCTGTACTGGGGTCCCCCCCATCCTTCAACAGACGCCGGGCAGAACAGCGAGTTAAGCAGCAGTGAAAATGATAGCAGTTTAATAAGATGATCAAACACTGGGAAGCCTTTCAAATCCATGAAGTCATTAGCAGGACTACTTTGCGCAACAACTTCTCCCCTCCCGCTGTCAGTTAAATCAAGTAAGTGGCTTCACTGACCTGACCAGCTGTGTCGCAGAGCTGAAGTCTCACCGGCTTGCCATCGACAGACACGACAGCTTTAGAGAGAAAGGAGGAGGGAGGGGGAAAAGTGTGGTGAGTCCAATTTTACACGTTTTCCATTAGAAAAAAAGGAAGAAAAGAAGATTTACCATCCATCGGCTCTTATAGTCTTCAATTAGTTTAGATTTAACAACTGAGCAGAGCTGGGAGTCCATCGCTAACACTTGGGCACACACAAGCCTTCAGGGCTTTCCGATTCATTTCACCACAAGAGATGTGGCAAGCAGAGACTGCACTAACCCTCAGCGGCGGCAGGAGAGCGAGCCCAGCCGTACGAGTCCTTCTTACACCACAAGGGGTTTAGTCTGTTCAGTTTATATCATCCTGCACACCTTCAACACGCCCGGGACACACCGTCACCCCCCACGCTGAAACCCCTGAACCTTCCCCTTTGTAATGGGGGGACGAGGCAAGTACGTAAACCTTCCTTTTAGGCTCTTCCCATCTAGCCGAGAGCTGGGAGTTTTAGACAGGCCAGTACACAATTATAAAGCCCGGCTTTGGGCGCACTGCCGAGCGCGACACAGCTGCCAGCCCGGCCCCGTTACACGGAGATCTGCCGGTGCTGCTCCCTGAGACTGAACTCTTAACACGCTCCGGTCCTGCCCCAAATAAATAACTTCCGATGGACATCCCCTCACCCCTCGAGCAGCCCCGTCACGGTCCCGAGGAAGGCACAGCCAGGACGCACAGCTCCCCGCGGCGGCAGCACCCCCTCCCACCGTCCCGGTCCCCCTACGGCCGCCCCCGGCGCTTACCAGAGAAGTTGTCGAAGGCGGTGGGGATGTACTCGGTGGGGTACCCGTTGGTGGTGTAGCTCACCACCAGGCTGGTCTTCCCCACAGCGCCGTCCCCCACCAGCACGCACTTGATGCTGCGCCGCGGCTCGGCCCCCGCTCCGGCCCCAGCTCCAGCTCCGGCCGCGGCTCCGGCTCCCGTCGCCCGGCAGCGGCCACCCA
>JAOEHY010005284.1:19920-31923 GCA_025447955.1 Psilopsiagon aurifrons | reverse complement strand
TATCTCAACCTGTGGGAGTTGCATTCTTTTGATTCTCCATGTAGCAAACTGCGTGGCTGATTTACGGCCTAAACCACATCATATACACAGCCAATTTTTCAAAAATGCCACACATTTGTAGACCTGAATCTCTCATTGTAGGAATTCTGAAACAGCAGCAGTCAGCAAGAAACAACAAAAAAAATAATGCTGTTCATTTATGGGCTAGTTTGAATCCAGAATGTTATGTAAAGTTTTACGTTCCCACATGTATATCAACAGCGATAGGGTTTCTAAAAGTATCTAGCAGATATGGTAAACATATAAAGGCACAGCAACTCCTAATTCAGTGTGGACTTGAGTTGCTATGTTATTGTATTACTTAAACTTCTTAGCTTCAACATGTATTTTTTATATCCTGAAATTACAAAGTGTTGAAAATCACTGTGATGATTACTGATATTCCTACATCAGCTTTCTCCTCAAACTGAGATAAAAGTCTGCTTTCTTTGTGTGCTTTAAATTATGAGCTTGGTTGCCTGCTCACTCTCACATTTTCACCACTGTGAATATCTGTTTTAATTCTGTCTCACTAATTAAATATATATATATAAACATCTCTAATCAGAATTTGGTTTGGTCATTTAATCTTGAGCTCCTATGCTTTTTGGACAAAACAAGCTTAGTTTAAGCAGCTTAAGCTAACATGACAATGAGAAAAAGTAGTCCAGCTTACATACTTGCCTTAAACTGTGTCAATTTTCAAGTTTTCAGGTATTCAGGAAAGGGAAGGGAAGTTACATGATTGTGAGAACAACCATACAGACAATCCAAATAACAATGGGATTCACTGAGCTGAAAGTTGGTGACTGGCAACTTCCAGCTGAAAGTTAGTGATGGTGAAATAGAAAGTTCCGAATAGGAGCTCTCTGAAGACATTTTACTTCAGTGTTCCATAACATTCAGTTATGAATAATCCTCACTTGCACAAGGTCTACATATCTGTAGTGATGAATCCCACAGGCATACAAATTTTTGTTCAAAAGTGTTAAATAACAATGTTTATAGAATATTTTTCATTTCCTTGACAAATTTCCTTGTACCTGTTTGGTGAAAAGGAGTAAATAAGCAATGGTTCTCCCACCCTTTCAGTAGCTGCTGAATATATATGTCTTTGAAGCTATCTTATTTAATTTCATTTAATAAAGTTTTTGATATTTTCTGAATATGAAATCTTGATTGTCCTCATTGTCACACACTTTTGGCACAGCTCCCTACTATATATATGTAATATAATTTCTCCTCAGCTAAAATTTAAAGTAAAATCTAATTGAAATGGTATGAATCCAGAAATAACAATTTGGAAAAAATTATTAAGTTAATGCAGCTAATATGAAAGAAGACCTTTAAAATTGAAGTCCCATAAAAATACTGAGAGAGAAATGTTTCTGCATAAAAATAGTCAACTTTTAACAATATTCAAACAAAGAGAAAACCAATTGTTTCAATTATTTTCTGGTATAAATAATTATGGTAATCCCAAAAATTGAATTTACAAGAATTAAGTTTTATCATTATGTATGAGGTTACATTATAAAATGTAACAGGGAACCTACAGTTTGGGTCTGACCCTGTTAGATTCTTTTTAACCTTTTTATCTTTTAAATGTGATTTGAAGGAGGGGGAGATCCTCCTTCCTGTTACTGTGTTAAAGTCCATTTTTGACACTCTCAGCATTTTGCAGAATTAACATTAGCCAGGAGCATTAAAGTAAATATAAATATTATTAAATTTTATTAAAACATAGGAGTATTTTAACTTGCTATCATGTTATTAACTATGAAGATAAACTAAAATTCCTGTTGCTGTTTACAATTGGTTGACATTTTTTTCAAGGACTTCATCAGAAAGCACAGAAGCTGCAGATCTAATCAAACATCTGTAGGCACTAAAGTAACACATGCATTCCTTTTACCTGTGGAAGCCACAGGAGTTTCCAACATTATTTACTCCTCAAGGAAGAGGAGTAAAGATACTGGATAAAAACCCTGGAAGAGTCAGTATTTAGGTTCCATTTTTTCTCAGGGTTATTTGAAGAAAGAGTAACTTACTTTCCAGCTGCTGAGCAGCTCATGGGTGCTCTGAGCAGCAGCCCCACCACCATCCACTCTGGGAGAGAGCAAAGAAAACCACAGGGGCATTTGGCACACTTGTGGCAAAGCCATTTCCAGTTGCCTGTGGCTCCCTAAATAAATAGACTGAAACAGCTCCTCTAGCTGTGGCACCAGCCTCACAGCTATCACCACTCACCTCAAGGCTCCCTTTTTTTGAGCAGGGTCTCAAGCACCCAGATACCAGCAGCAAGAATTATGTTACCCTAAAGATCCTGCAACATTTAGGAAAGCAGAACTTGAAAATTCCCTATGCTGCAATGGTAAGGCTTTGTTTCATCATCATTAAATATATCAATGCCAATAAGTTACAAATGCAGTCAATTATATGATTTTGGGGTTCTCTCAGATAACTAAGGTAAACAACAATCCTTATCTTTGTATGCTAGTCACAGTGGCTGAGATCATGACTTGCTATAACTCATTTCATTAAATCCTGAGATATAGTAGCTAAGTATGGATCTCTTTAATTAAAGTTTATATTGTATCATAATTTATACAGCAAAAATTTGAGCTGTCTTTACCAAAGTTCTGCAAGAAAAATAGCCTAACATTAGCAATTAAAACTGAACAGAGGCTGCCCTTAGTCTGAGTTGACAGTGGATTCTAAGAAAAAGTAGTCTGAGTCATGCCATTATTGCTCAAAGTCATTATATTTCACAGCCCTATTTTTAGACTTTTTTTTAAATAGATGTCAAGGCCAGCAACTGAAGAGTAGAGAAAGTTAAGATGAAAAAGAACATTCATGTTTTTCATTAGAAAACTCACATTAGAACAGAGAGGGAAAATTTACTTGATTCACAGGTTAAATTTTGTTTAAGTAAACATCTGGAATACTGATGTTTCTAAATTTTATCAGCATCTTTCTTTCATTTCATTCTACAAATAATTCCTAATTCTTCTCTTTTGAGTCTGCCACATCTCAGCCATATTTCAGTTGTTTAGTGAATTGCCTGATTTTGAAACTATTTTGATTTTTTTTCCACTTTCCCTCCTCTTTTCCAGGTGTGGGACACATCTAAGGTTGAAGACTGTCTATATGGTCCACTGACACCTTTATTTTACATTCACATAACACCTATGATGCAGCTAAAGCAATTGCACTTCTGAAAAAAACCCCAAACCAAACTAGATAATACACTTATCAGGTGTATTTATTACATTTAGGCAATAGAAAATTAGGAAATAAAACCTGAAAAGTGATCCAAAAGGTATTTCCATATTTCCAACCCATGACGAATACGCTGCAAATTGTGAATTTACACTTACAGCATTGTCATCATCAATTAATATATTAATCAGTAAAAATAAAGTTTCCCTTGTTTATTTGGCCATTTTCAAATCAGTACAAGTGAGAGCAGCTGCAGTAAAGTCCATTGCTGAACTGTTTTGCAATGGAACTGTGTTTGGCCCACTGCATCCATTAAACAGGCTCTGAAACTGGCTGTAAAAGAGAAAGAACTTTTTTTGAGGGTCTGATTATCTTGCAAAACTTTCAGCACTTCCTTTTTCAGATTAGGCTGTAAAGTGTGAGAAGTCTCCTCTCACCCTTCCTTCTCTGCTTCCCCCCCCCCTCAGGCTTTCGGGTGTTGCTTAAGACTGACTTAACCAGGAAGTTCAGAGGAGCATGACAAAATTACTAATATACATTATATTAAAATAGATCCAAGATATATGGTGAAGAACTCTGTCCTGGGACAGCAACGGTGTATTCCCATGTAATGACCGAGGGACTGGGTCGTTTTGGCTGATTCCTGCCACCTCTCTGCTGCCCTTTTGCCTGCCTTTCTCAAATAAATGATAAATTCTTCAAGGCAAGCCCTATTTCTTGCCACACATTTTTGCCTGTCAGGATTCATCTTGCCCAAGTTTATACACTTCAAAGTTTGACATCTCTACCTAAGAAATCTCCAGGATGTGATTTGTTTGACTAGCCACAGACTAACTAGTTGAGAGCTTCACATAGGTCTGTAGAGTTCTTCCCTCTGCTCCATGTTACAAAGGCAAGCTGGCATTATTAACTCAGTCTAAGACATCCAGCTTCTGGACAGAGACATGAGAGCAGGTGAAATCTCTCTAATGCAGCCTGTGTTGCCATTTAGATGCTTAATGCGAGCTTAAGTAAATTTTTTTCCAAATTTGGTTGGATTTGTTTTAGTTGAGCAGATTTACTTTTGATTTCAAAGTCACAATTCATTAAACACCCAAACTTTTTTCAGCTGCAATATCTCATTTCATCCCCTAAAGCCTTTGTGGCACATCCAGCCATGCAGGGAGATGAAGAGGAGGAATCCATTTATGCATTTATGTTCAGGTGGGCTGCTGAACACCCTCTGAAGTAGGGAGGCTGTGAAACATCGCATGAAACTTAGGAAAAAAAGTATCGCCTATAGCAAATGTAGCCTGAGACTTGAGAAGCAACTTCGCCTTAGCCTACACTTATTTTTTTCCTGAAAGAAACATCAAACACAGCTATACAGTCTCTGCTGAGACCAAAAGTTAATAGATCTCAGTGGGTATGACCACTTGATCAGAAGGTTATTTTGTGCTTGGCTGTGCCTGGTTTTGCAAGTGCTTCTTTACTGAACCACGGTGCAATTATTGCTTGTAAGAAAGAATTTGTTCAGTTCCCAGCTTTGTGCTGCTGCCCCTGCTTGCACGACTCAGCAGAATCTGTCCCATTAGAACAAGGCCAGTTACATGCAGGTGTGACCACAACAGTACCCAGCACAGATTATCTATCTTCTAGGTGGGCAACATACTGGTACAGTCTCAAGAAACCTCAAAAAATAACAGAATGACTGAAACAAATTCTGGTCCTCTGACCACTGGCTCACCACTTACTGCTTCAGGGTGGCTTTGCAGCACTCGAGTAAGGCAACACTTTGATGCCTATATGCGAAAGGATCCTCACAGAGACATTTCCTTTCTCATCTGGTGCAGGGGTAACAACTGCTAGAGAAATTTTAGCCTTGTGCAGTGGCAGTACAACTCTATAAAGGTTAAGCAACTTAGAGTAGTGGATTAAAACACAACACACCTGGGCAAATCACAGCCCAAAGATAACCTTGCTTTTCACTGACTTCATTTAGAAACTTCCAATTTGCATTTTCTTAAATACATTTGCATTTACAATTATTTACACCCTGACATCTGCTTTCATCCAACAAAACCAGTTACCCTGGAGTGGAGTACTAAGTGCATCTCTAGTAAGCAAGTGTTATTTCCCAAGACTGATGGTCACATTTGCCTTCTCCCACTCAGTAAAAATGTTGGGCACTATTGAGGTTGGAGAGCATTTAGTAGGTTTTCAAACCTACCATTGTTACCATTTTCACCTTTTTTTTTGCTGTTTCTTCTGTACAAGTGCATGGTGGTTCCAGAATACAAGTTTTGAATGAAACTGGGGGGTTGTGTCCTGATTATGTCCAAAACAGCTGGGTTGATGGTGCTATGTTAGATCTTGCTTTTGCACAATGACAACTGGCTTAGTCCAGATGTCAAACTTTCAGAATGACCTAGAAAAGATGAACTAACTACGAGCAGCTTTATAATACATTCTGTCATATATAAGTATGGCTGTTTTTTCATTAACCTTGATTTAAAATTAGGCATCTAAATTAGTACTCAGTCCTGTCAGTTGCCACGGTAGTACTAGAATACCTTTGTATATTGCTCTCCAAAAGTCAGTTGCTTCCCTCAGCACTACAGGAAGCATATTGACTTTGATGTTAAATTATACATTCATTCAGGGTATTCTTGTGAGAACCGTGAAAGTGACTCAAGAATGCTAGTCCCCACTGATGTTATTATAGACCATGCTTTTAAATCATTTTCAGGCTTTGAAATTTTATCTCCGTCTTGGTCATTCAGATTTGAGAGATTTTTCCATGACTGTGGAGGCAAAAAGGACCAAGTATGATTGTATTCTTTAGATACCAAATAGTAATTATAGGTTTGGGGGACAGAAGGACTTTATTGTTTTTTTCCTTAGATCTGTTGGGTTTATTTTCCTTTTCCCTGGGGACAAATTGTCTACAACAATCAAGTTTTTTTCTGGTGGAGAGTTTAATTGTAAATGAATATAAATGCCTATACATGGACATAATATCTGTACATACACAATTGCTAAAGTCCCCATATTTCTTTACATAATTTCATAGTTAAATATAAAAATGGATGAAGGGAAGGCATAAGCTGCATAACTGTCAAATGTGTGATGTAAATATAATTTGAATAGTCTTGTTCTGAATTTGTCAGCAAAACTTCCACTGAACTCAGCAGAAGCTTTGTGTGAATAAGCAGTAAAGAACATGTACTGTTCTATGCAGTGCAACAGATTTAATTTTATATAACAGGGAAATGAAATCATCTTATCTCCTCAGAAAGCAGTTTATTAAGTTAATGGTCTAACTTTAACCCGGTTAGCTATGCTGCAATGCTATGGCTATATAAGTACAATAGTTTAATTGTAATGCAGTCCAAATCTGGATGGCATTGAAAATATCCTTTTAACCAACTAGTTCCTGCCACAAAAATACTCTGCAAATTCGATGGCAGTTAAAGCATGAGCATTAAAATCAATTCTTAAAGACTACACAATTAAGCCCTGTTGTGCAGTTGCTGCTCTCACACACCTCTGCTGGGAAGCAGGGTCCTGCCCTCCAAGCAGGGATGGGCATCCAGGTTCTCCCCAGAGCTGCCAACACCACTGCAAGGCCCTGAACCATCTGTTGTCCCTGAAGCTAGGTTAGACCCTGGCACGTAGCTGTCCCCACTACTATGGAGCAGAATAATCCCTGGAGGCAGGTCCTTGCCTGTCCCTCTACTTACCCTCGATCCTTACTCATACTGAGGGTGGCAGACATGACTGGCTGGCTGGAGGTCAGTAACACTGAAGGAAGCAGGCACCCAGGGTTTTCACAGATCCTGCTTTCCTTCCCATGAAGGGTGGGGACAAGGTTCTCTCCTCTTAAGGAACTACTAGAAATGCAGTTCCATATTTGACTTTTGATGGCTGTTAAAGACAACAGCTCAGGGCAAAGTTTGTGTAACATCACTTTCCTCTCACAAATGAAACCTGTTTTTTGGTAGTGAGGTGGAAATTTGAGCTATTACTTTAACAGCTTTAAAATTCTCTGAAATATATGAGAAAACCTGCCCCAAAAGCTATAGCATAATAAGATTCTGTGTACTGAGACAAAATTAATACAAGATGAGATGACACTTTCATCACAGCAGGGAGACTCGAGAAAAGAAGCCCTGAATATGGATCAAGGTTTAGGGTATTTAAAAGGGCAACTCAGGTGTACATGGTGTTGAAGACATGTTTATCTTACACTGAGATTAAAAAGTTCTGTAATCATGATAGGCTTTTGTAATGCAATGGTTTCCCCCAAATTATGAATAACTTAAAATCACACCAAGTCCCCTAAGCCTTTTTTTAATTTCTTAAAGTGGTGCCTATATGTTAAAGCCTCAGGGAGGCAATTTTGTCTCTTTTAAGCCCAGGTTTTATAACTGTTGCAAGTACTATGTGCATATTTGAATCTTCACATCAAATATTTTCAAAGGTGGGAGTTACATCCCTGAGTCCTGTTTGGGAAACACCTTTTTTCTCTCACACTGCATTATTTTCTGCGTAAGGTCAGAGTAAAAGGTTCATCTGACCCTTCATGAGAGGCAAGAATTAGGATCCACAAGTAATGACAGATGACCTACAACTAGCATGGTATTTTCCTGTTTTAATTATTCTTCATCTGAAAGAAACTAAAATATTTGTGCACTGCACAA
Source organism: Psilopsiagon aurifrons (assembly GCA_025447955.1). Taxonomy (NCBI): domain Eukaryota; kingdom Metazoa; phylum Chordata; class Aves; order Psittaciformes; family Psittacidae; genus Psilopsiagon; species Psilopsiagon aurifrons. The sequence continues at coordinate 23,980 of JAOEHY010005284.1, read as the reverse complement.
AATCAAAACCAAAGGGGGCTGAGGTTTGAAAAGCAGCTCACAATTTTTAGTAATAATACTGAAAAAAGAGTTAATAGTGCCTCTGATCTCACAAAGCAAGAAAGGGGTCCAGTATGTCAAAATGTTACACAGGGACAGAAAGCATCAGACAGAGATAAAACACTTGGACTTTGTCCACCACAGATGCTGAAACAGAGCTGCTTTCTCTTAAAGCTGCTGAAGAAGTCATTGCTATTACAGCATTGCAGAACTTGAAAAAAATAAATCACAGACCTGCATTTGATTTCACCTGAGCTCTGCTCTAGACAGGGACAGCCCAGCTTCTCACAGGACACTCAGAAAGCTGAGGCGGATTCAGGGCTCCGCAAACAAGATAGTGTTCACAGAAATTGGGGTGCTTGGGGGAAGTGTTCATCAGAAAATCTATTTGGACCTTCTGCCAGAGAAAATTCTAGCAAGTGATCTAAAAAACTCATGGAGGTCAGGATGGCCAAGGGGATGGAAATTGAAAGCTTGGCCTTAGGGAAGAGGTGGACTAGTCACATTCTTCTTGGCTGGTCAGTGACATGCTGGCAGATAAAATATCTAATACATTCTCCTGGAGTGTTCCTTGTTGTTTCTGGCTTCCACCTCACTGAATTCCATCAGAAATAGCTGATCAGAACTATTTGTGCAACATTCCTGTGCCCTCCAGCATCCTGCCACCCATTTCCCTATGTTCCAAAGGTAATTTCTTATTCTTTTTGCTTAAGAAATGCACTTTCTCCAAAGTACAAACATTGATAGCGGAGGTTAGCTCCCCCCCAAGCTACGGATATTTGTTTTTTTCATTGTTAGAGAAATCATTACATTCAAAAGTCATTATTGTTGATATTTCCATGCTACATAAACCTTTCACCTAAGAATCTCAAAAGGCTTTGCCCTTGTAAATATCATCATCTCTGAGAGGTCTGGTAATAAAGTTAGTATATGACACACTTTCGGAGTAAAACTCAGAAACACAGATTGAACTCCTTCAGTCTGATTCTTGCTACTCTGTGCTTTTCCCTTCCTGGTAACTAAAAATTTTAGAAATATATGATTTTCTTTCCCTAACCCAATTAGGCCACGTTTTACTGATAGTCCTGGTAAGGCAGTGTGCAGTGGATAACAGGCCAAGTGAAACTACACCAAACGAAGAAAAAAATTTATGTCTAAAAGGAGTCTTGGTTTTGCTTGGTTTACAGCCTTTGAGATATTCAAGCACATAATATCAGCCAGAAGAACCTATGCTTTACAAAGTGTATGGTGTTTAGTCAAAGACACCGAAGGGTATGCTGAAATGCCTTTTTTTCAGGTAACAGTGATTTGAATGGAAGCTCAGCACTTCCCTGACTGCACGCCAGCATGGATCCAACCCCTTGCTGCCTTCCTATGGGAACACTAGGCAGGGAGACCTCTTTTCAAAGGATGTCAGCCTTTGAAACAGGAACTGACCTTCAGCAGCCAAGGATCCCCTCTCCTTTGCAGCCTTCATGCACTTTTTATCAGAAAGCAATTCAGTTGGGTATATTCTAATTCTCATCTGTTAAACGTCCTTAAAAGCCTGGAGTTGTTCCTGTTCTCACTAAAAGACAGGAACTGAGTGCATTTGAGAGACAAGTCTGTCCTTCAGCTTCTCTTCCTCTGCCTTTCCCATATATGGTAGTTCTGTTATCAAACCTAACCAATTTTTTAGTGTAGAAGGGTAATTTTGATCACCACAGGTAGAAAGTATGCACTCCCTGTGTATTTCAGGAAAAACTTCTTTGGAGTAACAAGGGTCCAAGCAACTGCCCAGGCATGTTCAGCTTGCAGCTCTTTCTCTGGAGAGGAGTGGGTGCCAGGGCACAGCTGTTTGCAGGAGAGAGAGAGCAGGGAATACCTTTCTACCATTGTCACTTCCAGGAGAGAGGAGAAAAGCAAGGGGTACCTGCTGGAAAGGATAACCTCAAGGGGGTCCAGATCCCAAATAGCAGCCTGGTATTCAGATTTTTATCCAGCTGCGACAGTCAGAACTCGAACCCTAAATGAATATGGGCTTCTTTCTCAGTCACAAAGGGGAGCTGTTTAGATAAGCCGTACATCATAAATGCATTGTGATACCCAAAGTGAGAATACAGCTTTTCCTTGCAAAAGCAGCTGCTCTTTTGTGGAGGTTGAAAGGTGAGAAAATGGAAAAGTTTTACATTTCATTTAAAATTGAACTGCAGAGCTTTCTAAATCAATATTAGTGCCCTCAAATCTCAGACCAAAAAATGTCTGTCAAAGGAAGAGGGTGACTGTTCTCACCATTCTAGTCATCAAAGTTATTTTGATCAAGTCTGAGTGTATTTTTAATAATGATTTTCCTTCTCCCCCAAAGTCTTCTTATTCACTTGAAGGTAAAATTATACAAAGAGAGGAGCAACTTTCTGAAAAAGTGTGAGAACCTAGGGGACCAACATTCTGTTAACTCAGGATCTTGAATTATACTTGTGACAGAAGGCACTGTAAGTTATTTTAACGACATAAAACAGTGGCAAGACTGAAATAAATCACAATTTACCGCTTGCTTGCCATCTTTAACATCAATTACTGTGAATATGATGTATTTATGGCATCCACGCCCCAATGTGAACAGTTGGAAAGACTTCCTCAGTTCTATAAAAAGACTCCATAAGTACTTGAATTCAAACTTAAAACAACAATCTTGAAGTTGTCTCAAGGCATTTCATATATTTTCTAAGTCATGCTGAGATATACGCTAAAAGCTTCTACTAAAACCAGCTGGAATCAGTGAGAGAGGAAAGAAAACATTCTGATTAACAGCTTAGTCACAGTAGGCTTGTAGCAGTGTTTCCAGTGCTAAGCAGTGTCCTACTATAAATATTTAAAAGTTTAGCAAATTCTAGAATTTATAAAAAACAACTATCCAACTTAGAAAATATGCTAATAAAGCTTTTCCAGAACCTGAATACTTTTGTCCAAGGCACAGACAAAATTATAGATAATCATATATTTTAATAGAGGAATCTACATGACAGAAGATAATAACAAAGCACACAGATCTATGACAACGCTATTTCAAACACTATGAGTACTTTTAAAGGTAGGGGGAAGACTGCTAGGCATGTATCATTTTTATAGCTGTATTTACACACTGGTAAATCATACTTTTATTTGACTATTTCATACATAATTGTTATTCTTAGAAACATGACTCGGGTCAAAATGAAATACCACAAGTTGTATCAGAAACTTTTTATCTTTTTTTTTTAAGATTTTATGATTTCATAATTAAAAAATCCAGTCCTCTTGGAATGAAATTCTACATAAATATTTTTTCAAGCTATTTCAAAAAGGCACTCATATAATGGAGATCAGAACCTGACCTGTAAGACTTAAACAGCCAATAAATGCACCAGCAGCTACCTCCTAACACAGTTGTCAGAGATAATGTGAAGTTTTCAGGTTGGTTTCCATAAGAATATGGAGCACACTTTGGTGTTTAAAATGGTTGCAGCATTTTGTGCATGTGCTGTAAGCCCAAATTCCAAATGATATCTCTTAAATTAAAAAAAAAAAAAAATAAAAAAAATTATACACATTTGTGCTCATAAACGTGCTTTTAAAATTTGAACTAATTCTCAAGTTTCTCAAATACTAAACCAAAAGGGCAGTTTCTAACTGTAAATGCAATTGTATTTAATGTGATGGTAATAAAATAACAAACAACTTATGCTATAACCTGTAAATAGGGAGAAACAATCATGGTAAAATTAGACAGCAGAGCAAACATACACATCATTCACTCACTGAAGATGACTGCTCTATTATTCAGCTCTCCTATTTTTTCTGAAAAGTTATTCTAATGAACTAAATGCCTCCTCATCAGCTACATCAACATCTTACAATAGGAAAGCAGAAGGGTGGAGATTGCATTTCTGGTTTTGGCCAAAAAAAAATATAATCACCCCCCACAAGTAAAATTTTAAAATCTTACAAATCAGGAAGATATTTCTACAGATTAAAAATAATAGTTTTAACTACAATGCCACCA
>JAOEHY010005284.1:0-19892 GCA_025447955.1 Psilopsiagon aurifrons | reverse complement strand
GGGAAGAGGGAAGGAGGAAAGCCTCTGAACTGTCTCCATTAGTATGCAGATAATGCCACATACATGTGACACATGATGTCAAGAATTCTATTTCATTTCTTACAGCTGAAGGAACAGAATATAGATACTGCTGGTGCAATAGGGTTTGAAGCAGTCATACATACCTGCCCATACCAACTGTATTCCAGCATTGTAACCTCAGTAAACACCAACTCTTAGAAAGCTCAGAGCAAATTCTTGAATATGAAGTGTTTCATGTAAGACAAAGCCTATGACTATGCCGCTACTTTCCTTTACAAGGGAGTGTGCTACAGTCTACAACTTTTTACTTAGCCACCAGCACTCTTACAATCATAGCTTTGTTGAAGTGTTGTGCTCTTGGAGCTAAAACCTGTTGATAATGAACCTGAACCCATTATTTTGAGTCAATGAATTGAAAGAAATAGGGCAAAGAATGAAAGCCACAGGGCCAATTACCAGCATTCTTTGATGTATTACTTGCTAGCACCCACCAAATCACTTTGTGTCTTTGTCTTGATCCCCTCTGTTATTCATTAATTATTCTGGAAGGGTTAGAGTTCAGATAGCTAATTGCACAGACAGTCTTACTTGGTGGGGATTCTCCCTACACTGACACTTTCCCCAACTGTGCCCAGCCACCTTGTATTATGCCAATTAATCCAATTCTTGGCATTTTTGTACAGTCCTCCAGGTTCTTTTAAAGCTTTGCCTAAAATGTTTTCACTCAGGCTTGTACAACAAAGGCTGAAGAATATTTGTGAAGTGGAAAGATGATGTTTTACAATTGTCTTCTTCACTCTTCGTGGGGCTCACTAGTCTTGGCAACCCCACATGCTTGTCTCTTTATTTACAAGCATAGTTTTTAGTGCTTTTATTGCATATGTGTAAATTAGAAATATTTTGCAATATGTCATTTTTCCTCTCCGTTCCCCTCCCCACCTTTCATTTTTGTCAGAAACGATCCTTCTTGATATGAGAGGTAGATATCACTTTATATCTTAAGAGACAATTTCTAGGACTAGTTTTGTAGTTAACGAACAGAAAATATCACATTTCTTTGTCGATACTAATGCAAGGAATACCTCCATATCCAAAATATTATAACAAAAAAGGAATAAATTGCAATCATGTGAATACAAAAAGAAAAAAGGAAACAAATACTTTCTGTTCTGTAAGGTCAAAGCCCAGGCTCTGTTCCGTTTGCAAACTCACTAACTGTTCAAAGGCTTCCAGTTCCAGAAAATGCAGACTTAGGACTCTCTTCTTTTTCACCCAGAATTAGAAAGATGTCTGTTTCCTGGGTTTGGGCACTGATTCTATGTTTGTTAATCTGCTACCACAGATTCCCACATTCCTGCTCCTACAACCCTCAAAAATTAGGAATTTGGAGCAATAGTTTAGGGCCACAAACAGAAGTGGCACAGTTAGAACCATGCCTATTCACAATTAGGTATACCCTGCTTTTTAAGTAGTTCCACTGTAGGCAATGTCAGTAATTTTAGGTCCTCATAGTCACTGCCATGTGGCTGGGAACTGTGAAATCAATGACTCTGCCTGAAAAGCTGGAAGCTAAAGAAAAGATGTAAAACTGGGTCCTTGGAGAGTACTCTGAGTTTCAGTATGCACAGACATGATGTCTTTTAAGAAAGTAGTCACTGAAACAAACCGAAAACAGCAGCTGCAGAGAGCATGCTCTAATTATTTTAGATCATTATATTAGGTGCATAAATAATTACGTTTTTAAAGATACCAGTTAGTTTTAACATTGTACTGCAGACATTAAAGTGCTAAGTAAAATTTTACGGAGGGAATGACATCCTCAAACCACAACAAACAAATATTGCAATGAGTTATAAGTGAATACTGAAGCCCAAGGTTGGGGGGGAGGGAGAGTGAGGGAGGAGATCTTGTAATAAAAATGTTTTTAAAGAATTAGCAGTGTTTTATCACTTCAGGTGATCTGACTGTTAATCTCCACTTGCAGATAACAGAAATCCAATATCCTTCAAGCAACCAGGTCAAAAGAACAGGTCAATAATTACTGGAGTCTTATATGAGAATTTGTAAAACACCCAGGAGCATAAGGCAGTTGAGGAAGATCAAAGTAAGAAAGTTTATTTATAGATTTCATTTTTCTGCCACAAGAATCTCAATAAGCTTAAGATGGTGCTTCTTTCTATACAAGTCCAAACACAGAGTTATTAATCACTATTCTGTGAAATGAGTTACACTTTGTGTATATATTCAGAATCACCCAAGGTTCATCTCCAAGTGAATGGTGTGCAAAATATTTCTGTTAGTCTAAACAAATTACGATCTCTGGCCTCACTTCTTAGACTGACCTGTTGACTGGACTAATGCAAAGCTCATCACCCATGAATTCATACTTATAAAGCATTCCATTTCAAATTTGGTTTCATAAGCTACATTAGTATCAAAACTAAACCACAAAGAATTCTGTAAGTAATTTATTTTTGCATAGTGGTGCCCATGCATAAAATATGGATCTTTTGCACTCCATGACTGGACTTTTTTCTCAGTTATACACCAAACATAAGGTTTCTGTCTCATTAATATGTAATTATGATTAACCAGATATCAAGTCATTTCTCTTCAAAGAACTGTTTATAGAAATAGGAGAATGTTGTCTAACTCTTAAGCAGAAAAGTACCTTGACTGAATGGTGCAGAGATGGTCTTGTTCTACTGCAAAGTTAAAAATTCAAAAGGACTAAATACTACTAAAGAGTTATTCCTTAGGGAGATAGATATTTACATCAAATTTGTAAACCAGCCTTTAATTTCTGAATCTCTTGATAATGCCTACATAAGAGGGGAAGCCACCATACGTTGTGTGATCAGTCACTGTGCTGAGGACCTTCACCAGGCAGAGGAGGCTAGTCCTCAAAGATCTGACGTCAGAGAGCTGCTCACAGAAGACTGTGCAGTTCAGCAGGTGGCTGCTTTATCCCACTACTTTCTCCTCTCTCACTTGTGAAATGCGTGGCATGACCACTTATACTGCTGTTGGTTTAAGGCACTATCATGCAATCTCCAGTTATGGGGGCATGTGACCACACAGGTTGATGCCTCACTCTCCTGAATCATATCATATCATTTCAAGCACAGATGAAATAAACCAATCGGGGGCAAGATGCGAGAACTTGAAGACTCTGTGCACCAGATAATTTCTATACATCAGTTATCCAAAATTCTAAGTACTGTTTTTCTATACTGAAGGAAAAAATATATTGCACAGAGTCCTATTTTTTGAGGAGAATTTAATTGTTCCAGAAATATTTCAGGACTTTCCAGAACACCCCTCCCCATTTCTTTAAGTGAGACCCGGAGCTGACAACAGCTCTTTATTTCAGGGGACAGTTCTTTGTTTTGGATAGAGCACCAACTACTTTTTTAGTGTAGAAAAGTAAGGCATCACCAACAGCACTTAAAAAAACATATAATTTAAGTATCTACATTGAATGATTACTGCTGTCATCTCCACATTTTTCTGTATTGCTGGATTTGACATTGAGACTTCAGAAGTCTAAGATGTGCTTTCTGTCAATAAAGTCCTTTTTAGCTGTAAGGCCCTTAAGGAAGTCTTTCACTATGTCTGTATAATGCTTTGCGCACTGGGGCACTGATCTGGTTGAAGAAACCAGAATTGTCAAATAACTTCTGACTACAAGCTCTTTCAGTCATGGCTGAGGCTTCTGAAAGTGCTCTAATGCTAAGGTCAATATCTATTCCTTACAACTTCCACAGGAGCAGCCCAGTGCACAGGCCTTTCAGAAGTCCCATCTCCTGTTTGGTAACCAAGTATGGACATTTTCTAAACTCCGTTCTCTATAAATAAAGTGGCATGAAATGTAAATTATTTCCCCCCTGAGTAATACGGAAGAACAGAAATTCATATGTGAATAGGCTTATTACAGTTTACAGATTAACACTGAACTCCTTAGTCAGAGTTACTAAAGGACCTTCAAGAGCCATGACATAAATTAAACTTGCACTAGATATGGAACACAGCAGAGAACAGAAATAGAGGTTAATTCCCTGCAAGAGCCATTGATTTGAACTTGAAGAAAAGTACAAACAGCAACAAAATTGCTTGGAGAAAATTCTTAACTGTATGTAAATTATATTGCCCTGGTGGACTTCAGCCTGAGTAACTGAATCTTGTATGAATTGAGCTACTTTAATCTAAAAACGCCTGTTTTTCCAAACTGGAAACAAATATCTTCTCAGTAATAAAATAAATAAGATTCATTAAGGATTATATCAACCTTCTTCTTAAATTCATTTCAAATACTGCTGTCCAAAGTCAGCTGTCTGCTAAATACAGCCAGGATATTACACAATTCTGAATCTAGTCACATTAATGCATCTCTTTCCTTTCAGTAATGCAATTTGGAAATTAAGCTTTTCCCCTGGCAAATGCTTCTTAATTTTAGATCCTCTCCCTTAGCTAATTGGCAGTTTATTTTATCTAACAGCGGCAAAAGCCTGCTATTCTGCTTTTAGTTCATTGCCATTGATTAGGAACTTTGCCTGAGTAATATTTACAGGAACTATTATTTTTATTGTTAACATTATTATTATTAGTATTGCTATATATTTTCCATGAACTTTCTGCATCGCACAGGACTGTGATGAAGTAAATGAGGCACCTCAAGTTTTCAGAGAAAAAGAATGTCTATTTTCATATGTGGAGTACTGTAAGCATCACAACTAAATATAAAACCTGGTTCAAAACAATACACCAGCCAAAAGCTTGATTTGTTACCTTACATTAACTACCTGCAGTACAGGTAGTTAATAGACACAGACTATCAGCCTCCAAATGACAGTGAGCTGAAGAAATATGGTAAATAAAATGTTGCAGTTTTCCCTTTTCTCATGATAATGCTACATATACACAATATAATTTGAAAGTTTTATATTAACAAGCTAGTCCATGAATAGTGAAATAGATGCAGCACTGTTTCCTATGGATTCCTATTATATTTCCCTTCAAACTTTCTTTCACAGGATTCTCAGTTACATTGTTTTGGATTCTCATGGTCACTGCACCACACCTTTCAAGGGTTGATCGCACCTGCTGCTTGGGAAAGGAGCTTGAAGCGCACAAGCTCCTGAGCCAGAGCCCCGTTTAAGTCCAGAGCCCACATATGCCAGCTGCCTTTGCTCATGACTGCAGAGGCATTAAGAGCTTTCTGTGGTATGATTTATGCTTTTTTTCCCTACCTATGGATTTCCATGTCACCTCAAGGCATGTCGGTTGAAATTGGCCTGCAAGTTCAAAAACTATTGAGATGGAAGGATTAGCACATTTCTTCAGGAACCTATGCTGAAAATGATCAGGTACTGATGACTTGGGAAAGTGATGGATGACACTTTGAAATTCAGCCTCCCCATAAACTGCTCTACTATAAGCCATATTCAAAAGTTTCTTATTTATTTAATAAAACACAACCCAAAGCACCACCACAGACTTTATCTCCATGGGGGATAACTGAAGGAATATGCTATACTTCCCCACAAAAATGAAAATCAAACATAGTTATTGAATCTAATTTGATAGAAATTTAAGATTCATTTTACCCTAAATACAAAACTCTCAACTACTTCAGAGAAGTCACAAAGTCACCATGGTATCTTTTGAATCCCAGAAAAGCTACAAGACCACATTGTTACAATGATATCAAGATAAGATAATACAGAAGTAATAATACTTTTAACGCAAATATTATTATTTTGAAAAAACACTGTATTTTTTCATAATGTGAAAAATTATTATGGAACAACTCCCTAATGTTAATGTTAACTGAAAAGCAAGAATTTATATGACTGAGAATATGATTTCAGTGGTTTTAATATGAGTAAATAGCAGCCAGGAAATGTAAAAAAGATTCTAGGCAAAGTCATGTATAGGAATAAAAAATGGTTGCAGTAAAAGACTGACATAAACAATACTGGAGAAAAATAAAGAAAAATACTTTAAAATCAGGTATGAATCACTGTACACTAAAATGGAATTCAAGTTGGTGAAGGGAAGATCAAATCCTTCTATTAAATTTCTGAAGTATTAGGTTGTGTTCAAAAGTACTGTCAGTGTCTTTTATGATCTAGCTGCTGACTGATATCTAATAATAGGAATTATACTATCTTGCTTACTGAAACACATTGAATTAAAGATTTATATTATACCTGTTGAAGTCTTGAAGGGCACCATATATTACTTCAACAGGGAAAACTCTCTTTTCAGTGAGTATTTCAGAAACACTTTCTGAAAGATCTAGCATGCATGATGAACTAAAGCTGCAAATAAAGCCAGTGCACTGAACAGCTGCAAACGGCCCACAACTGCTGCAAGGAAACTGCATAAGAGACTAATACTATATTTAAAGGAAAGTCATAAAATTATAGAGAAAATCCACTTTCATCTTCCAACTATGAGAGAAATAAATGTAGAAAAAATAATTGGTATTGTAGTTCAGGTTTACTACATGAATATTATTGACACATAAGAGAGATCTAAGTATTGTTGAATGAATAGAATTATATATTTACCTGTTTGCTGCATACTTTGGCACTCATTAATTAATTGATGTCATGGGGACTACATTTCTAAGTCGTTTAGGCCTTTTTGAGAATCTCAGCTTAATATGCCTCATCTACGCATCTGATCTAGACGTATCTGATACATTTTAATTTTGAATGTCTACCTTCTGCAACAATAACCAGTGCGTCAATTCTAGCAATTAGCTTTCTTGTTTTAAATAAAAGTGTGAATGTGGTGAATTCTGTATCACAATACATTAACAGCCATCATATGCTCTTTGTTTGACTACCAGCTGTTATATGTGAAGGAATCATTTTTTTCTGTAATGAAACTTGTTAATCCATTAGGAATAGCCAGATTAGACTCTTAGGTGGCACATGTTGACTCTTCACATGCATATTTACTGTGCCTCACACAACGGAGTGATGATGGGCTACCCCTCGCAGCTTTTGAATTTCTATACCCATCCGTACATTCACACATACATATGCAAGATAATTTAGGAAGATATATGCAGACATGGAGGGGTATGAGAGATATATATTTAATAGGCTAAACAAAATAATAAGGAGAAAAAATGACGGGCAAGAACCTACCTCTTCAAGTAGATTTTCTTTCTATACTTTTGCCATTTTTGAGAATAAATTCCAGTTAAGTCTCATTTCTTTCAAATCCATGTTCTACAGAAAAGTGTTTTAGTATTGTTTTTTGAATCAATGGGCATAATGCAGAGAAAGAGGTTTCTATCTCAGAGGGTCAGCACACTTTTAGAAGTAACACTGCTGTTATCACAAGAGTAGCCGATTAACTGTATTGCAACAGTGAGGCAATCACTTCTGATACACCATAAGCATTTCTTTCAGTAGAAAGTGTGCTTAAAATAGGCCTGTACACATGGAGTCCTCACTTGGTATGAAGATTTCAAATAAGAGTACAAAGCATTTTCGTACATTTCTTTAGGGTTTTTTTTCTATGTGTTCAATTTTCTTAACATAGACATGGGGATTTAAAGAGCTAGATTCCCCTTAAATTTTATTGCCTATGATCCAAAATAATACCTTCAATGGCATGCTTTTTTAATAATGATTTAAATACAAATCAGCAGAATGTCTGATCAGCACAAGTCTCTTGGAAGTATCACTGTCTGGAATGGTTTCAAATTGTTTTCAGATTTTGGGGTGGTTTTTTTAAACAGAATGATTCTTCTTGCAACCCTAAAAATGCTATTTTTATAGACTGAAGGTAAAACTCAATAAAGTAAACTTGTTTTCGGTGGGCTTTGGAACTAGTCCCAGATCTTTCCATTTGCAAAATGGCAATACTTAGCCAGTCTGCAGTGAATTTGCAATTGTTTATTGCAAAGCTACTATAGAAAAGTTTTTTATATTCTGAATACTCCAGACAATTATAACACAACATCTAACATGAAATTCTTTATGTTAGATATTGGAAGACATCAAATTTACCAGTTCATCTTGTCCTACCAATGGACAGCCCCCAAAGAAGCAAGAAGAATGGCCCACTGCCACACAAAGACTTCCAAGAGCCTGGTGCAAATTTCCTACCTGAACATGGGTCCCTGGATAATTTTGAACATTCATCACAAGTGACATTCATCTCTAAGAGATAGTGTTATAGTTCAAGTTAGGAAAAAGTTTGTATTTTGGACAACAGTATGAGAAAGGGACCCCAGAAAGTGAATCACTGTATGAAGACAGGATTTTGGGGTTTTTTTGCTATCCCTCTGGAGGTGCCTATCTTATAATTCATCAAAGAGGGAGACTTGGGCAACCAACTTTAATTAAGCACAGATTACTTACATGACTAAAAAGCTGAATATAGTTAGGTGGAAGTAAAGCCTTATGCTGTGAGAAGCTGAATTTATGTTTCTACATCTTAAATTTTCATCTGTAAAATGTGCCAGCTTCCTCACTGAGAGACTGTGGGGACAGAAACTTCAAAATCCATATGATGTCGTTCAAATATCAGTGGGGGACAAAAAATTGCTTATCACATATAGATAGAAAAAGGTGCTGGAGGCAATGAACCCCAACCCCCAGAAGTTATGAACTAAATGTTTGTATTCTAATGTTGTTGGTATTTTTACTAACAAAAGGAAAAATCTAGAGACAGGACTAAGTTTGGAGTTTGTATAAACTGGATGAAAATTCAAGCACTCTGCATGAAATATCTTTAACTATTAATATTATCACTTAAGCTACAAAATCCATATTTTCAGTAGTGGATAACATTGCTTATTTGTATTCTGTCCCACAGAATTTTAAAAGGCAAAATTCTCACTAAGTCAGTTGGAGTTTACTGTAGTAACATTTAAATTTTTTTCATTCTCCATGTGCTAGATACCATAGCTTATCTCGAGATCCAATGTAATCAGTTTTTAACTATTCACACCCTTTGACCTATAACTGTGATCTGCCTCTTTTGATATTGAAAAGACAGAACACAGGGCAATTATTTCTGGTTTAAATATTATGCAAATGTGGAGTATGTTCTTTAGAAATATGTCCATGATTTGTAACAGAACTAATGAAAGATACAAGCTTATATTTATCATGTGGTCCCAATCCAATTTTAGTTTCATAATCTCTTCTCAAAAGAAAATTCTTTAAAAAAAGCAACAAACCAACAAAAACTAAAAAAACCAACAGATCTTCTTATTTACTTTAGAAATCAATTGAGATCTGTTCTTCATTCTTCACAAGAAGTTATCTATGACTGTAGTTGTATTATTGCACCTCACAAAGTTACTAAGACCCCAGTATGTGTATTTCAATGCAACAAACTGCAGTTAATTAAAACTAAAATAAAATAAAATCTGAAAAAAATATGTATAAATAGACAAAGTTTGATTATCTGTACCTTGGACTGAAATCATAGTGCACAGAATAAGTGTTTAGAATTAAATATCTCACTTTGAAAACAGAGTTCTCTCTGATCTTTGAATCTTTGCTACCACTGCTGTTTATACATTTTGGCCAAATAAATTGTTTGGATCATCTGCAAAATTTGTGTGATGGACAACAATTTCAATCGAAAAAAATGAACAACTATTATCACATTTTATCATATCTAATGTAAAGTGAATGTTAGAGATACAGTATTTCCATCTGTGTCCTTTTTTGCTATTACTTTCAGTGTTTTTCTCTCTGACTAATTTTTCATTTCTTCTTTGCTTCCTTTCTATTTTTTGATCTCTTTGCTTGTTTACTCTGACTTCCAGCATTACTTTTTATCACTTTTTTTCCTCTCAGGCACCTTTCTTTTTATTATTATTATTTTGTGTTTGTGATATTTCAGCAATATGTAGTTCTGATAAATGTAGTTGCTACTACTATGCTGCTGGAATGATTCCTATGTTGTAGTTTCTATCAAGTTTGATCTCTAATCATTGACTACAGTAGTCCCAAGAGAACAATGGTGAATATGCACTATGGGTAAGATTATGGCAAAAGCCTCTAATTCCCAATGAAAAAATCAGGATAATAGAGAAAATGAAACTTATAGAAATTCTTTGTTAACTGATTTTCCAAATATTCTCTATCCAGGGGGTAAAAACTATTTCCAAAGCCACAAAGTCAATGGCTATTTTTCTTTTAATTTCTCTGACATTTGGACAAATTAAGCATTTTTGTCTCTGAACAACTGTAAAAACAAATGTACTTGTTTAGGTATTTGAAATCAAAGGGTGGTCTTTGTCCTGGGTGGTCTTTTCCCTTATTTGCAGTCATAAGCAATTAATCCACTACTGTGTGCATATCTTATGAGACATTCTGCTTGAAGATCACAGTAATTTAAAAAGTACTCCAATCTAAAGCATCATCCAAAACTGGCATGCTTTCCAGTTATCTGCAGAAGGCTAAATGGAAGATTTGAAACAGCATAGCTCCTGGGTTAGAATCTTGTATGCTGTATTAGCCTTGAGCAAAATTTTACAGTGCAGCTGCTTAACCTACAGGCAAAATTTCATGGTGGGAATACTGAGAGACCTGTAGCTAAAACCAGTGCTACTGGGCACCAGTATAATATTTCATTTTCACTTCTTATGAAGCAATTTTTGTTAATCTTGCTGCATGAATGAAATATCTCATCCTATAGTCTCCAATTCACTCCCCTCATGAACTCATAAAAAGGTCTTTAACCACTGCTGTGATTTTCAAGTGGAAATTATAAAATGGCAAGAGTTAAATATTAATATTCAGTTCCTGCATTGTGTCTTTCTTTGATACCAATTACAACTTGAACTTCACCTAACTCAAAAAGACCGCAGACTTCACTCAATTAGCAGTAATAGGATTAAAACATAGCTTTGGAACTGAAGATTTAAATCAGAAAAAAACCTTGGCAAATGTACACTACATGTACCAAATTAATCTCAAAATAAATATACAGCCCTGGGTGAAATAACTGGAATGTGGAATGCTAGAGGTGTGCGGGTTATTGTGGGGTGTTTGCTTTCTTGACAGCCTCTGCATATGTCATTGCTATGAAAACTATCATGGCCGTAGAATAACAGTGCTTTTTCTTCAGTTAGGTTTATGGACACTACAAAAAATTGCTGCCATTCACAACAGGTATTCTTCTTTAAAGAGCACCAACAATTTCTTTGTGTTACATTTTTCCCCATTGCCAAATTTGCATGGCTCTTAGCTTTGTGAAATTTAAGCAGTCCCACAGATGCAAATTCTTGCATTCAAATAGCTGTCTACTGAGAAAGGATAAATATGCCAGTTTACAGGTAAAATGTCATAGAGACTAAAGCTATGGTTCTATATTACAGCTTTGTACAGCAGGCAACTGAATTTGTGGAAGAGAGCTCTTGTGTTACTTTACTTATGCTGAGTTGTAAGTGGTTTACTTTCTGTTTGCATTTGATGGGCAATGAGCCACTTCATTTTCACTGCATTTTTAGTATCTGTCTCTGCATTGTATGAGGCAACACCCAAACTAAAGATGCTTTCCATTTTAGGGAGTACATTTGACTTCCAGGATAAAATTGGAATGTCCTAAATTTCCTTTCCAAATCAAAAATTGTTTGACCTCAGTTATAAAAAGCTGTCTGTATTATTTACTCAGAGGCAAATATTAAATATTTACATCATGTTTTACTCATCAAAAACTCATATAGCAGGACCTCTGAAATATAACTTGAGATCCAGAACCATTTGTGAGTCAAGACATATGGAAGTGACACGCTTAGCATTTTTTTATTTCCTTCAAACTAGTGGAGAAATCAAGCCTAAGATTTGCTACATGTTTCTGTTGACAATAACCATGTGCTTCACTTCTGGAAAAAAACACCAGAGAATTACTAAATGCCCTTTTTCAAAATAGTACCAGAATATGCTACATAGATTTGGAAATGAGCATCAATGGTTGTCTATTTCCAAAATCTGGCCCTAATATTATGAAAGATACCAACTCCACAAAAGAAAAGAAGGAATAGTACTTTCAAGGGTAAGGCTGATTGCTCAGAAGAGTTGCTAAAGATTCCTTTGTATTTAAGTTCACTAAAAAAAGAATTTCATGGGAGTTGGTGTAGCAGCAATCTGTAAGAGGAAAGACAGTGTAATCAAGATCACACGCCAGAAATCAAAAAGGATTTAGGAGAAATAGGGTTGGCAATAAAAAGAGCTGAAACACCGTGATGAAGATATAGAGAGATGCCTCAACTCATATGGGTTACCAATTGCAGCACCCCAGAGTACCAAGAAAATCGTATGTCCAGCTCCAAACCTCCAAAATAAGGAAAAACTGTGTGATCCCTTGAAGCAGATTGGCTTCAGCCTCTGTTGTTTTGCTGGACTGCAGGTAATCACAGATAAATCATGACATCTTGACACTATTTCAATTGTATTTCAGTTTGATTTCAGCTACCTGTAGAGGCAATCTGTATTTTCCATTCATTTCAATCTCTTTGCCTTTCACTCCAACAAAAGATGTTAACCTGAAATCAATTGATCTATAAATTGCAAGGATTTGGTCTGGGTTTTGTAGCAGATATTTTTAATGCCCTGTCTCTGAAAAAGTATTACTTTCCCGAGTTTTGAAGTTTTGGCCTCCACAGGTCCTAGACCTTTGCTCAGAAAATAATGTACAGAAGCTAATTAAATTGCAGTATAGCTTTGAATGAACCTAACCCTGTCTAACCCTGCTCAGAAAGTAGATAGGCCACTTAATTAAACTGGATCATCTGCCTTACGACATAAATAAACATACTGAACTTGAAACATATGAAACGCTTTAAGTTTTTTCATATGTTTTCATATGAAACACAAAACACAAACTTACTGAACTTTTGGGGGATGGATGAAAGTTCTTTTGAATAAATGTATAAGATTCATTACCTCATTGCAGGGCTAGTAAATGGCGGATGGGTTAGCAAAATTCTCCTTCTTCACAATATAGCCAAGAGGTCTCTGGTATATCCAAACCAAAAACTCACTATCTTCTCTCTGGAGTTTAATTTAAAACTCCCCATTATAAGCAGATAATCACCTAATCACCTTCTCATCTGTCCAGCTACCGAAGTGGCCATAACATAAAAAAGGCTGTAGAGGTTGATCTGGACAGATTTGGAGCCAATAAATCCTACCTTGGTGAGGAGGGGAAAAGGCTGGGATGAACGCACAACACAGAGACTAGAGCCATTAGAGATGGTTGTCATTCTTCATGAAGATTAAGGGACTTGTAGATCTCCATTCCTATATTAATCCAAACACCAGTGATTGTATAAGCTGCCAAAATATAAGCTTCCAAACTACACTTGCGGTCAGAGCCTTGAACTAAATGGGCTCCCATTTCTATGCTGGGTTTTTTCTGGCTCTGCTATGTCAACTTTAAATTGCAGATACATAACATTGATTGAAAAAATCTTTAGAAAACCTTTGAGAACAAAAAGAGCAATTAATGAGGGCTTTTAAGGTGGTGCAAACTGCAATGGCCAGTTTACTTGGGTATTACAAGAATGTAACCATATTAATATTTTTCAAAATAAGAAAGCTCTTATAATAAGAGATAAGAGTCAAGCTGTTGGACAACTTGTACATCTGATCTGCTTGAGGATATCTATGCAAACTGTAGAGTAAATGAGCCAAGGCTCACAGAATAATGCATGAGGTCACAAGTGGAATTTTTTTTACTTTTAATATATTAATGCTGTTGAAAAGGAAACAAATAATCCTGAATTTTCTAGGGAGGTAAGGGAGCCATAAACACTGCAGGGACTTTGCTGCTAGCGTCCAGCAATTTACATACTTTTTATAAAAGTCAGAGTTGGTTTAAACTCAGAAGAAGTAGACCAACCACTGTTAAAATGATTACTTTTTCCCTGCTATGTCTGGATCAGGTCTACACCATCAGATTCTCACTTTTATAAGCAATATAAAATTCAGGCACAATTTCCAGTTAAAAAGGAAACCATTTCTGTGGGGCTTAATAGCAACTAACAGTGTCTTCCCCCTCCTCCCCTTTTTTTTTAATTTTTTTTTAATTCAGTGACAATTCTGATATCCAAAGTGGCAACTAAATGCTCTGATAATTAAATGGCATTGCCACAGTGCACCCTTTATGTGTTTGTCCTAATAAATGTAAGATGAAACTCAACTGCTCACTTCAGCAGATGCTAATTTAAGCTAAATACCACCAGCTATTTAGGGAGAGAATTTTTGCTTTAAATAAGATTAATTTCACAAATGAATTGTGCGTTCCTTCCTATAACAAAGGCCATTGCTTATTCATCAAATCTGAATTATAGGTTTAACAAACACTTGTATAAGAACCATTAATATCATCTGTTATGTAATTACTAATGCAGTGTGTAATACTTAATATTTCCAACAGGCAGGTCTCTTCAAAATTCAATTACTATAGTCCCATTATAGAGACTAGCACTGCTGTTTCAAAGCTCTTTTTTCCCTAGCGACCCTTCAGCTCAGCTATTTCTTGCTTGGCTGCCATTTTTTTCAGTTCAAGAATAATATGGCTGTCAAGTCAGGTCTACACTTCTATCAGACTCCCAACTCCCATCATGTTTCCTACCTTTCTACTGGAGTCAAGAAGAAGCTGGGAGTCCTGTTATGTTTCTAATTATGGGCCAGCATTTAAAAAACGCTGATCTGCTTTGCAAGTCTGTGAAGCTGATTCATTTTCTCTGTTGAAGTTGACAATAAACTGAGACTCCTTCCATTAATACTAGAAAAGCCTGCATGCTCTCAAGGTAGGGCCAGCAGTCTTTGCACTATTCTCTACAAATTCAAAACCTTTGTAAATTCCAGTTGGGAGCTGTTAATATTCTCCAAGGAAAACAAGAACAAAAATACATTTGCTTATCTCTTCTTGTAAATTGGTTCTGTCTTTATTTGCACCATCCATGTTGAAATTTACATGGACCAGCATATGACTGTCAAAAGAGCAATTTTACAAGATGCTCTCAAGCTATAATTTTATTCATAAAATTAATATGTTTGGGAATGTAGGGGGCACTGAGCTCCAAAGTCATGGAAGTGACAATATTTTTGAACTGTCCAGGACATTGTAACTTCCAGACCTCAGTGAGGGTGAGCACTAGTTGGCATAGGTCAAAACAGTGCCAAGAACTTTTCTAAGAGTGGCTGAGAGGATGGCTGCCTGGACATATCCTGAACATACTTAAATGTACAAGTGTGGACAGACAGCTCGCTGCTCCTCAGGGTTCTGAGCTGAGAATACATGGGAAGAAATCGGGACATTCTGTGATTAAAGCATGACTATTTTTCTTCTTAGACATGTCTTCCACACTTCCTGGTCTCCTTCATACGAAGAATCACAATGCACCTAGGCTGAACCATCCTAACAGTAGACAGCTTCGAGTCCTTAAAGAATTGTTGCCTGTGATTCTAATTTTGAGTCAAAAATCAAATTTTGACCCAGCATTAATGCTTTCTTCATCTGATGAATGTGATAGACCTGCTGAACTTACTCAGTAGCAGCGACATCAGTGATTTCCAAGCTACAGGAGTTATTGCACAGAAGTAGGTCAACAGCTGTGCTCAGATGTGAAGAGGTGTGTG
Organism: Psilopsiagon aurifrons; assembly: GCA_025447955.1. NCBI lineage: Eukaryota > Metazoa > Chordata > Aves > Psittaciformes > Psittacidae > Psilopsiagon > Psilopsiagon aurifrons. The sequence continues at coordinate 4,236 of JAOEHY010005284.1, read as the reverse complement.
CAAGAATAGACACAGCAAAAATAAAAAGGTCTAAAAACTGGCAAAAATGATGAGGTATATGGGAGGAAGAATGGAGTCTGTGGACTTTGCACTCTGTAAGGTTAAAAAGATGAAGTCTGTGAAGATTGAAAAGAGAAGAAAAGAAGAGATATTATAAAAGTCTACAAAATAATGAGTGAGCCTGAGGATCCTACACAGATCTCTCTATTTGTTTCCCACTTACACGTATATTTTGGTCTCTATCTGCTCCTCCTCTTTCCACATCTTCCAAAATGTATTTTCCTTTCCTTCCCATTTCCTTTTTCCCTCTTATTTCTGAACCTCTTCACCTCATTTCCACCTTTTCTCTACTCTCTATATATTATTTTTCATTTTATAAATGTTAATACCCAGTATAAGGGTTTTATTGATATCACTAAATGCATGGCATTAAAAAACTAACATCATAGTCCATAGAAATTAAAATCAACATATTTCAAATGACTGCCATGATAAAAGTCTATGTGAATGCAACAAACACACAGACAGCCATGTTTCTAGAAGCAGCTTCAGCAAACAGTTCAGGAAGACGTAAAAAGTGCAATTACTGCAACTACTTTATTTGTGATAATTTGACAGAAAATTAAATTTTAACCCTCAAGCATCAGCTTGTGGGCTAATTCTAAAGCAAAATATATAGAGGTGAAATTCATTTGACTGTATGAGGAATTCATTTGTGTATGAGAAAATGAAGATGCCTACATATAAGCTAATCATCGAGAGTTTTTCAATCAACAGGGAGAAAAACGGTACTTCAGGAGTGCAATCCATCTTCCTTGAAAATAAACACCTAAGATAAGCCAGATAAATTGGATCTTAAAAAGGTCTGCTTGCCCCACTGCCTACAAAAGGTCGCTATGACATCTAGTTCAGATTTAGACACTTGTTTCAGAGAGGGGTGCTGTCCCAAGAAAGGCACTCTGAAACAGATTGCTGAGCTATATGTACAGCTGATCTATTCTATCTTAAGTATTCTTACGTTCCTGTGAGCTGCTAATGTCATTTACACAGAAGTTTTGGACTGGAGCAAAGTCCTAGGATAGTGTTACAGAGCATACAGAGGCAGAGGAGAAATATTCCTGGATCTAAAAAAGATCTTGGATATATGATGCACCTTCATGCTTCCAAATAATATGTTTTCCTCAGAGTAGTTAAACACTGCTGTTCTGTTCTCCTTTTCTTACTGTCTTCTAATCTGTCAAATATCTATCAAGTTAGGTGCCTATCCAGCGAAAAAACCCCAAATGATTTAAGAACTGTTTGCATTGCTGTATAAAATGTGGGAGTCTCTGCAACCAACAGAGGACATAGGAAAAAGAACTGGAATGAGTCAGTGTAGCAGACACTGGGAAAATGAGGCTCCCTACATGGAAGGCAAGGTGAGACTTAGTGGAACAAATATTTTTGTTCATGATTTAAAAATATTTTGACATGACTTCACTCTAGCTATGGCTGCACTGGAGCTGTTCTGTTTTTAAATACAGAATTTGCCTGCAAAAGGGTTCTAAAAGATTAAATATTAAAATTAAGCCCCAGCCGCCTTTCAACACCTATTTCTGAAATAAATTTATAGACATGTTTGTTATAAGCTTACTTCCAAGCTTCCTCAGTGTCCCGTGTCACTGCAACAGTATTACGCTCCCTAGCTTCTCATACAGAGGATTGTATTAGGACGCAGATTTTAAACTGGTTAACAGGTAGACCATTATGAGGACCTTTTCCCATTCTATGCAAACAAGTGCCACACTGCCCTCACTGCAAGCTATGTGAAAATATTCATCAAATACTTACCTTGTAGGTACCTGAAGTCAGGTGAAAAGGTTCTTATCCAGGTACTCCAGTTTCAGCTTCCAACCACTGTGCCCTGCGTACCTCCCTTGTGTATACTGCAGAGCCTGTTCAAAGAATTTTGGTACCTCTACAGCTGCTGGTAGATTTTCTGCAGGTTGTCTTTAAACTATTTTACATTAGTTAAACAGGTAGTGCTCCCCAAATTTTTCATTCTAATTTAGATCTTTTTATACTTTCGTAATTTTCTGGATTTTCTGTCTAGTCCATACCTTCTTACTAGTTTTCTGCTGGATCCATGGAGATCTGAACGGACACAGCATCCAGTAATGGTCAGAACAGCCACAGATACACAGGTGAAGCCAGTATCCCCGGTCCTAGACAAGGGCTATTTATTTATGTAATTGTTTAGACATACAAATTTGATTAATTATTTTGCTACAGTTTTGCTCTGGTGGCTCATTTTCCGGTTGATCAACATCTCTGCCTACAAAGTCCTTGACAAAACTGTGGGTTTCCAGGATAAAGGGAAGTCCAAAAGGACAAGAGGAAATAGCCTCGATTTGTGCCAGGGGAGGATCAGGTTGGATATTTGGAAAATTTTCTTCACTGAAAGTGTTGTCAGTTTGGAAAGCCCATGTTATTCTATTCTAATGGCATTCTTTTGCACTCTTTTCTAGTCCTTCAGCAAAGAAGGGACATGCAAACTGTTTTCAGTACTGGGTAATATATGTATCAGAATATATTCAATACAGTTGATAATATATTTATGTAGCACTGGGCCAAGAACTAATTCTTGTGCTACTCCAAAAGACTATGCTGCAATTGGCATTTCCAAACCCGTTTTCACGTTTGTCAGTTATCTAGTTTATTAATCCAATTTTTGCATGGAAAGTTAATTTGCCATGGGTACTGATCAAGCACCTGGAAGAAGTCTAACTATATTATATTAACAATCTTACCTCTATCAGCCAAACTTGAAATCACACCAAAACAAAGTTATTTTGACAAAATCCATTTTCCATAGGCTACATTAATTTTCATTCTTTGTTAAGTAAGTCCCTTATCAGCCATTCTTTTGCTACTTGTGATGAATAATCTGTTAACTTTTCTAAAATGCTGCCATAACAGAGATCTTCCAGTCATAACACCTTCTCACCAGGGGATATATCTTACTTTGAATATTTTTATTTTAATTATTATTTCTGGTTTTAGAAAGTATAACTGCTATAATACTATATTGCCCTTTTTTAATTGAAGTCGCCAATGTAACAAAGGACATGAACAGTTCTGAACTTTCAAACACACAGTCTATCACAGAGAACAGAGAGGCATGCCATGTTGAAGGGAGAGACTGGAGAAGAAATATGTATTAATTACGTGTCCAGCTACATCAGCCCCATTGACAAGTACAGCTGCATCATTTGAGAGTTCTGAAGGTTTTTAATGGCTTTTGGGTACCCTTGAGACCTGCCTGCTGATTGTGATGGGGATCAGCATGCTGGCACTCATACAGAGTGTGTTCTACCCACAACCATTTCATCTGGTCCTGAGAGTTAAGCAGAGTCAGGTTTGGGCCTTGTCTGGGGTCAGACGATGATGTAGGGGGACCAAGAGATTTTCCCCAAGGCTGGATAGTCACGAGTGGCAGGGCATGTGGGACAGTATGGGCAAGTATCTAGTCCACTGGGCCCCTCCAGTGCTTTGGAAGTGTCAGAGATGGAAGACAGCTGGATGGAGTCCCAGTGATAAGCTGCAGAAACTGCTGTAGGGGAGAGTGAATTATTTTGAGCCTGGTGGGCCCATGACACTTCAGGCCATCAGGGCAGAGGTGCAACATAGAGATGGACTCATGATCGAGGGGTGGACTTAGCAACGGACACTATTGCCCAGGTTATTCACAAGTGTGAACACTGCACACAGCCTCCCCTGCTCTGAAAGACTCTTACAAGAGATATCATGGATCAGATGGACTCAGCAGCTTCATAGGGATTGGTCCATGCACTAAGGAAAAATATCTCTCTCTCTCTCTGTGGGTGTATATATACGTATATGTATGAGATAAGAGTGATGGTATATTGAAAATGTGGGATCTGAGCATGATGTGAATGGTATGGAATAAGTGGTGGATACTGTCCTGGGTTCAGCAGTAGCAGTCATTTTTTCTCCTTCTTAGTAGCATTTTTTCTCCTTCTTAGTAACATTGCTTAGTAGCAACGTTATGTTTTTGACTTTCAGCCTGAGAACAGCGCTGATACCACCAATGTTTTCAGTTACTGCTCAGATGTTTTGGTCTGACCAAGGACTTTCTGGCCTTGTACTCTGCCAGGGTGGGGGGAAGCTGGGAGGAAGCAGAGACAGGACACCTGACCCAAACTGACCAAAGAGGTATTCCATACCACAGCACAT
>JAOEHY010005283.1:0-12443 GCA_025447955.1 Psilopsiagon aurifrons | reverse complement strand
CTGTGAGGGTGGTGAGGCACTGGAATGGGTTGCCCAGGGAAGTTGGGAATGCTCCATCCCTGGTGGTGTTCAAGGCCAGGACAGACATAGCCTTGGGCGATACGGTTTAGTGTGAGGTGTCCCTGCCTATGGCAGGGGGTTGGAACTGGATGAGCTTAAGGTTCGTTCAACCCAAACCAGTCTGTGATTCTGTGATTCTGTGTGTCTATCTTCTCATGGACGCCAGACTCCAGACAGACAGACGTGTTTCTGAACCTGAGGAAGAAAGAGGGCCCAGTGACAAAGTGATGGCAGCACCATGAAGATAATACTCTCCCATGGCAGTATTTTTAGATACATTACTGGGCAAGGAAACCTGTCAGCCAGGCGTGCACTGAAATTCACTGTGGCTTTGTTCACAGTGGGACGCATGCTCATGCTGACCATCAGCCAGTGGATCCACCTCTTGGTGTGCCTGAAACAGAGCTTTTCATGTTCAAAGGGGACGGGAGGTTTGAAGGTTTGGAGACTGCGCAGGGTATGAAGGTGCCTGCCTCTGATCTTCACATGCCTCAGTTCTTCCAGAAAAACCCAAGCTAATTGCTGTTTTAAAAGACAATTTAATTTTAAAACCTTCCCCCCCTCCCCATTACTAAGGCATGGCTTTCATCATGGAAAACCTATGTGCCATTTGAAGAGGAAGTAAGGAAACGTGAGGCAGGCTCTTGCATGGGCTAAAAATAGTGTGTGTGTAGGGACAGCCAAGAAAGTCACTTCACAGGAGATACAAATTGAGTGTTTCCATTCTATGGGACTTTGCTAGGCCCAACTAATTAATGTTTGCAAAGCACTTTGAAGATGAAAAGCACCAGTTTATCACTAAGTTTAATTATTTGCATCATGTTACTTAAGACTTTCACTAGCTACCTTCAAACCCCACCAAACTCTTCCTGCTATATGATGGGCCAGCTGAATAGTTCAAGTCAGAGTGTCAGGAGCTGGTGTAAGGACTCTGGGATGGGAGAAAAGCCACAGGCACTGATGACTCCTGGTCTGAAGCTGGAGGGTGGGCTCGATGTGTACACCTTGACTTTGCCTTTGCTGGACATGTGGTTTTCAGAGTCACCTGTGCCAGCACCTCAGCACCCTCACAGGGAAGAACTTCTTCCTTATATCGAACCTGAACTTCCCCTGTTTCAGTTTGAACCCATCGCCCCTTGTCCTATCACTACAGTCCCTGATGAAGAGTCCCTCTCCGGCATCCTTGTAGCCCCCTTCAGACACTGGAAGCTGCTCTGAGGTCTCCACGCAGCTTCTCTTCTTCAGGCTGAACAGCCCCAATGTTCTCAGCCTGTCTTTGTATGGGAGGTGCTCCAGCCCCTGAGCATCCTCGTGGTCTCCTCTGAACTTGTTCCAACAGCTCCGTGTCCTTCCTAAAGGGTTCCTATTGAGTTTCTAATGAATTCCAACCCCTCTTTTAAATTTAGTCTATAATTAGGGCTCTTTTACATTGCCAATTAAAAGGAAAACAATTTTGGATAGGGTCACATTTACACTGCACAATCATGTTTCCGACACATGCCATTAGCACTGGTGACAAACATGAACTTTTGCTGCTAATGGTGTGCATGCTGGCCAGCAATCCTGCTAGCTAACAGATGTTAAAAACATGAATGCAAGCTCAGATGTAGATGTACCGATAGGAGGAAATATAAGGAAAGTAATCACTTAAACAGCAACCTCTGCTCTTTGGAAGAGAAGAGCTGTAAACAGAAAAGACTAAATTCATTGGGCAGCTCATCAGGTGAGATAAATCAATGTGATGCTAGAGACTGCAGACTTCATTTTGAAATGGACCAATGCTGTTCACACTGATATAGTCAATATTGTCAACTTTTTTCAGATGAAGTCGTTAAAAGACCTCTCATCACACTGTTATACCTGTCTTTGCAAGTGAGGCATTTTACTTCTTCAAATAGCATCCCGAGGGGACGTTTAATTCTGAGTGATTTTCTCATCAAAAAGTATGGTTCTACCCATGTGGAACAGAATGTCCTAGTAAAATAGGACATGATAGGGCCGGAGATTTATGGGTTCAACACAAGGATTGAAATCTTGATTACTGACAGAAGCGCCTGCAGAATTAATGATGACTTTGGGTTCTCCACTCATCTCAGTGGGATGCTGCTCATCATTTTCTGATGATTAAAAAGGGAAGTGTTCCTTAGCATTTGTAAACTCTAATCAGAACCCAACATTAGCTCTAAAGATGAAAAAGTGTTGTCAGACAGAGGTAACTCAGGTTTTTGCCCAAATTGAACTTGGAATTAGTTCGGGAAACTCACTTTGCTGCATCCTCCCTGCACCTCCTGATTCAGCTGCAGGCCAGAAAACTGAGGCACAGAGGGCATCCCTAAATCAAGCATTTCCTCAGTAATCTCCTGAGAGTCTTTGCAAGGTCTCCAAGCTAGCGCTTACCTCAGCAAGGTTTGCACACACACAGGGTGCAGAAGCTCTGGAAATTCCAGGCACTTTCTCCTGTCCTTTGCAATAGGCAGAGTCCAAGAGCATTTGCAGTAGAAGGGGCTTGAAGCATAAAAGCTGCTTGTAACCGCAGCACTCTCCTCAGAGCAGCTCCTCACCAGTAATTGGTGGCCAGATCTGACCCTCTGCTTTTAGGGGGAGATTTAAAGGGCCTGGCAAGGCAGGCTCCTTGTAACAAAAAAGTACATTTGTGTACAGGAGAGTGTATTTGTACTTTTCCTTCTTTAAGGAAGACCCTCTCCTGCAGCACTGTGGAGTGTGTTCTTAGGGAACTGAGGCTGGATCGCCGTTCAGTTTTTCCTCCTTTTCATCTGCAGTGCAGATTCCTCACACATCCATTACTCATTCTGCACTTGTTTCACAAACACTATCCCTGCAGAAATCAAGGGAAGTCCTATGTGCAGCAAAAGGCACCAAAAGTGCAACAGAGATTTGCACCATGGATTAAGAGATTCTCAGTGCTGATCAAAGAAGAATTTTGTCCAAGGTTTGTAAAGCACTTTTGAATCCTGGTTGATGAAAGGCGCTATGAAAATGTAAAGCTGCTGTTGTTGTTAATGTTCCCTTGGTACACAACAGGAGAAAAGATGCTGAAATTAAAGTCACATATATTAATATTGATTAAGAAATAAGCAAATTCTTCTAGAATTTGATCTGCCTTTCATTATGTGCACTTGATCTTCCATTTTCAAACAGGGCATAGTTATGTCCTGGAAAATCACAGCCTTGAACTCCACCAAACCACAAGTACAGATTATATATTATTATATATAATTTTGGAAATCTGTCTGGAATACACCATAAAGCAGGAATAAAAGAAAAACTGTAAGGACATTTGTATTTGTCAGTGTCTCCCCAGACAGAGCCCCGAGGATATGATATTCTTAGAATAAAGCTTTCATTTCACAGCACATCAGTGGGAAAATTAACAAGCTCTCCTTGTGCTGTTCCATAATTCATTTTCTTTGTTTTAGATATTGAGCTGAGCTGGTACAGTAACTTAAATAGGGGAAATTTTAAACACAGATTTGGATTCTGGCTCGTTTGGGTTGTTTAGATTTGTTTTGCTTTATTCCTGCCTTATCCTGCAACTTCCTAGTATCTAAATAAGAAGATGCCTTAATTTATTTTAGCACTTGCCTTTTAAGTGGAAAGTGCCAAATGCTATTATAATGGTTTAAAATACACCAGAGAAGGCTCACTTCAGTTAGTGTAAGGGACATAGCTGCATCTCCTACATCACCAGAGGCCATGTTTGTTCCACAGAGGAAGAAGTCTGCTTGTCTCCAGCAAGTGGAGATCAAGATACCACAAAGCCCAGAGAGGACATCTTTGGTGTGAGATCAGCTCCAGCTGAACCTCGATTAACAACATCTAATTGTAATGTAACTGTCTTGAAATGACAGCAGTTTTGATGTTGTTTTCTGGAAATAAGAAGTTATATTTTTGCACGAAATCATACAAATCCTATGGGAGCGAGCGTTATATTCCTGATTCTGTTTTTTATCAGGAAAATTTTATCAGGATTTCTGTTTTTATCAAGACTTTCTATCCTTGAAAGTCCTGGAGCTCTAGACACAGAAAAGAAGGCCACAGCAAAGCAAACTTTTCTTACTGAGAAAACTCCTGCTTGAACAGTGAAACCATCAAAACTTCGAGCAAAAATGTCACTCCTCCAGTTCTGCTCATTCAGATGTTGTCCAAACAGCAACACTCCAGCAGAAAACTACAGTTTGGGGTGTGTAAATACCTATGTATAATAGCAGGACACAGTGCTGAAGGTGCTGTGGTCTCTGACACCCTGCAGCCAGCTCCAACTGTGCTTCAGTAGTGTCACTCTTTACAAGCCCTGATGCATGCCCAGGAGCAGAGATCAGCATGTGGCTTCTTTCAAATCTCCCCAGCAAAGTGCTTGCCCAGTTGCCAATGGAAACTCTTCTTGTCTGCTTAGGAAGGTTTCCTACATCCTCCCCCCTCCACAAAAAATGAAATCCCGGGGGAGAACACGGTATTCCTGATGCAAAGAAGACTGTCAGGAACTTGTACAACTTTGAATTTCTTCCACCTGATCATTTCTTTTGGCTATGCCTATACAGCATATAAGAACATTGAATCCCCCCCGAAAGTATCATTCTCTCTGTCTCAGTCATGGACACCAGTGGTGAGCCCGGAGGACACTGTTTGAGATGCTACCTCTCCCATGAGAGACCAAACTAGAGTTAATACTTCATACTTGCAAATGGGTTGGCAGCTGAGGGAAGTCAATCGAGTCTTGGTATCTTCATCATCCTTATGCAAATTATTGTTAGTAGCAGCGAAGAAAGGCCAAATATATAGAAAATCTTCTTGTTATGAACAAAAAGGGGAGCTGCAATAAAAACAGCTGACAAAATTAAATACATTCTTTGGGCATATGTAATAGGAAAGCCATCTTTGTTCCCCACAGATAACCTCAAAGAATTCTTGGTAACATCCATTGAAAACATCAGTTTGCTGCTGTTAGCACCTCCAAGTGCCAGGCTGCTGGGTTTAGAAGATAGGAATCTGAAACTGGGTGAAGCCAGTGCCACTGTGATGTGTGAAAAGCTGGCAGTTTTCAATAAGAAGTGATGCTATCTGGTCCACAGATATGTCTTTCCATATGCTGATCTACGCAGTGGCTCATGCACTGTGGCATTATTGCAACACAAATAATAGTGGGGGCAGCACACAATGAAAATGTATTCTTCCCTAGAATAAGCTTGCTCCTTATTACAGCCAGTAATAGCACTGCATTATTGTGGCTTTTGAATGAGACTGTTTCTGGGCAAGTGCCCCCAGTTCCCATTGACTTCTGGGGTCATCTGCCATTGTGCAATGCTCTATAATAGTGAAGCTCTGTGGGAGTGCTACTAAGGGAGGCTGAGGGTGCTCTGATTACTTTGACCTTCTTTGGTATATGGCTATGGTACTGCTTATCCACAGGGTCACTGCCACAGTTAGGACCCCAGTCCATGATGGGGTTTGCCGTCAAGTGGAAAGCCTAGTTCTTCCCCATCCTATCTACAACTAATATGGATGCCTGCATCAGTCTGTAGTGATCATTTCTTACTCTATAGCAGAGTACAGCAGGGAAGACAATATCCTCCACAGTTCAGTGCCTATGCTTTTATAACTGTGCATACTTTGAATATTTGTATAAATGTCTCAGAACCCTGTAAAATTACTAAAAAACAATGGGCTCCAAATGTTAAAATAAAATCAAGGAAAAGATTCTTGCACTGCAGTTTTCTAGTTCAATGAATCTGCTTCGTGCCACAATCACAACCAGCCCCAGCATCTCCTTTGATGTGTATGAAATGTATTTTTAATTTCAGTAGGCTGCTGCTCAGGCTCATTTGAAAGGGTATTTGAAAGGGTAACTGGGAATGGCTAGGTTGCCTTCTCTGCACTTTTCATTGTTTTAGTCCCTCTGTCATGTCACCTCTTATTTTTCTCTTGTGTAAAATACAATCTGAACCTCCTGAATCCTTCTTCCCAGGGACCTTTCTGTGTCTCTGAACATTATAATCACCTTCTAGACCTCTCTCTGGCAGCTATGCCTTTTTTTACAGTGCAGGAATGAGTGTAGCCAGACCTGAACAAGGGTATTGAAGCAAGACATGTCCCTGCATCTACAAATGCCATTGTAGTGCTTCTGATTACAAAACATTTCTTGCAACCTTTACTACATGGATGTGCTACAAAGACACTTCTCTGCCTGTACTGGAAAATCTCGATGCTCTACCAGCAACCTTGTCTAAACAGGGCTGTTTAACTGGGGACTACCAGCTATTTCCAAGCAGAAGAGATGACAGCACCACAAGGCACCCGTGAGCTTCTTGCTGGGATTCCCCCCTGTCAGTGAATGGATCTTGCTCAGTGCTGGTTTCTCACTTGGAGCTTTGTGTTCCCTCCACCAGATGGACATTGGCAGATGGCAACACCATTTTGCTGTTTAATTATTTAAAATGCTGCATGCAAATCAACCTTTGGCATTCAGCGATGGAACAGGGTGTCTGTGGTCCATATCTCATCTTTGATACACTGTTCCGTATTTCCTTCTTTATAAGGCTGTAGAGATGATCCTGGTTTGCAGTACTGAACACATGTACCCTGTTGTCTCTGTGGGTCTCCCACGGGAGGTCGCACACTCCTTGTTGTGCATTGGGAATACCTGACAGACAGTATCTAGCTATAAACCAAGGGGACGGTCCACAGTCTTCACTTGTGTGAATGGTCCCTTTGCTTCAATCACCAAAGGACAGAAATCTGTCTTTTCAAAACAAGCAGAAAACAATTTTTAGTAGTAGAGGTTATTAAAAATGCTTGATGTTTGGAAGAGATGGAAAGGGTGCCAACTCATCACTGACTGAGGACTCGGGGCTGTCCATCCTGGTCCTCAGAATCAGCTTCAGTAGAACTGGAAGGACTAATCTGGGCTGTAACAACCTCCAGCACCAACCCCTAGCAGGGGGAGAGGAGTTTGTCACCAACACTGGCAGTGATGTGCTTTGATTTTCTGGGTGCTCTGAATCAAATTATTGCCTTTACAAACTATCTGGAAGGGTTTCCCTCATTTCCATCTAGTCATCATCTACTGACATTGCTTTCTCCAGTTAAAAAGTTACTATAAGCCATTTGTCTGCTTGGCTTGAGGGTTTTGTGAGGCTGCAGAACGTCAGCAGAGCCCATAAGAGATTAACTCCCAAATGGTTCCACCATTTACGATAGTCATGACCCAATTCAAATTAAGCCTTGATCTCACATAGCCCCTGAACTGCAGGATCCTGCTCAGGCATGTCTCATTTCTTTTGCTGTTGGCCATGCAGTGAGCTGCTCCTATAGATCTTGGCACATGGGTCTGTGCAGAGGTGGCTCTGCATGGAAGGGCTGAGATCCTCAGGGTGAAGGTACATCTGTCCCCAGGGTCTTTGGGTTCAGGAAAGGAAAAGAGATCGGGCAAATGGGAGGGGAGAAGCATTTGAGAGCACATCTTGCTAATGTCCCTTCAGTCTAGTGAGGAGTAGGAAGTGAAGAGAGGATTATGTGCTACTGTGAGGGATCAGAGTTGTGAAAAGAGCCCCAAGAAACAGCTTTTACCACAGACAAATCGGGAGTTAAACAGCAGAACCCAAGTTAAGCTGTAGATTAGTTTAAAAGGAAAAGCAGAAACAACAAACACATTAATACAACTTAGTGAGATAATAGCTACACCAAGCTGCCCTGATTGGAAACAATTGGCAGAGCCTGGGATATAAGGAATCACTTCCTGCAGCAATTTCCTTTTATTAAAAAAGCATTTAGAGCTTTTGTAAGCTTTTCATTCTTCCAGGATCTTATTTTTAACTCTCTGGTCTCCTTAAAGACACTGTTCAGACTGGCTGAATGCATGGCCAGGCCAGGAGGAATTTGATCAGAATACAGATGTTTGCAACCTAGGCACAGCAGGAACAATTCAAATGCTCAGGTACAAAGGTGCAATCCTTCACAAATGCAGCTACATAAATGTAGCACTCTCATTTCCAACACAGCTGGAAAGAGTTAAACCTCCAAAAGTCCATTGAAATCCAAACATCCCTGAAATTAAAGTCAAAACCACCCTAAAGGAAGTCCCGGTACTCCTTCTATGTTGGGGCTCCCATTGGTGATTGTGAGGTTGCTTTTTTGGTTTATTTGTTTCATAACGCACTGGTCCAAGGAAGCAATGAAAAGAAAAGGTTTAGTTTCTGAAATACCTGAACTGGATTTTGTTTTCTCATGTGGGAAAAACTCAATTTGGGTCAAAATTTGGGTCAACCGTTTAGCTCAAGTGAAAGTGAAACGTTTTCACAGCAGGCTGTGTTTGTTTTGATTGAAGTAGCCTTCGAACTGAAGCACGAGCTTGAAACAAAGGAAAATTAAACATCCAACATTGCCAACAGGGAGGAAAGTTTGAAGTTTTTCTGATGTTCCCCTTTATTTGGAGAGGGAGGAACTAAACCACTCCGACACGGGACAGTTGCACAGATGTTTTTTGCCCAAGCTTGGATTTGTTATCCTAGGATAAAGTGAAGAGAAACACTTGCCCAGCTCCAACCTTGAGACTTCAGCAAAGAACTGGACACATCCTCCCTTTTTCCTGATGGGTTATCTCTCCAGGACTTTCTGCTGCAATGACCAAGGCTCTGCTCCACCTGCATCTATGTCCTCCTCCATGGAGGTCCCAGACCTGCTGCAAACAGGGATCAAAGAGCAAAGTACAACATAGGTAGGAGAGGCCTGGCCATAAGCACTGTCTTTCTCCATGGCTATGCTAGAAAGCATCTCTCAGATCACTGTCATTTAGAAGGTGAGCTTATCCATGCACTGAAGAAGGGAATGAGAAATGTAGTAACTCATTTATTTTAATGGCAACAGCTTGACACTGTGCCCATCTTTGCAAACATAACAGCTCTGCTTTTCCAATGTGTGCCCAATTAGAACTTGCAAGAAGCCATGTATCTCATACAGAATTCAGTTAATTTTCCATATTTTCCAAACTCCTGTAAATGAACAATGTGCTTTTTACAGATCTTTCATCAAGGAGTTAATAACCAGATGAAGGTTTTCTTTTCATCAGCTCCTAAGTGATGCTCCATTTGATTGAAGAAGATCAAAACCGACGATCAGAAAATGAAAAGGAAGTTTTAAAGGTAGCCTTTGTACAACGCTTTAACTGTCTCATTCCTGTTATTGCAGAAGTGTCACTGGGCTTCTTTCAACCTTGGAAAAGAAAACTTGTAAATTGCTAGTACTTGCCTTCCTCTTACTTTCATTTCAGAAACCTTTGTGTTAATGGTGGGCAATATACCCCTGCCACATACTGGCATTGTCTAAGGGAAAGCAACACCAACCGCAGCAGAACTGTTAAGACCCTAATGCTGTCTTTTAGGGTCTGTGGTCCTAATCTTGCATCTACCCCCTGCCATCCTGCATGGTGCCATCCCACAGTGACCCTATCCCATCTCACTGGCACCCAACCAGCTATCCCATCCCTAGGGGCTGGGGTGGAGGCACCCTCAGGGGCTCTGCAGGCCAGGGGGAGAGGACAATGCCATGGGTTAGTGGTGGCCTTGGCAGTGCTGGGAAATGGCTGGACTTGATGATCTTACAGGTCCTTTCCAACCTGGTTGATTCTACGACAACTCTTGTGCAAGAGATCCTTTATCTTTCATGTAACAGAAGAATGTCATCCTGCTGCACCAAGTTTTACCTGAAAATTCCCTCTTTTCTTGAATTGTCTTTTGAAAGCCCTTTGTAGAAATTTTTGCTCCCCAGCTCAATTCACCTTTTTTTTCCATTTGCTGAGACCTGATTAACTGCTTCTAATCACAAATAGCCAAATTCTCTGTGAAGATATGCGATGCTTCTTCCCTGAACCCAGCAAAGACATGGAGCTGCGCTCTACTGAGCTCTTTGCATCACAGTTTCACCCTTTTTGTCCTGTCTGTCCTGTCCCATGTCTCCTTTGACCCAGACACCTCGTGCATGCACTTCCCTTCCCCATCCCTCCATCTAACCAGGGTTCATCCTCTTTTTGCTCCCCACTCTCACTGCAGCATGCATAGAAAAATCCCAGCGTAATCCTCCTGTCTCCACCAAAAGAAGTGCTTTCTCTGAAACTTCCTGCAGTGATTAAATGTTGATCCCTTGTGCCTTGGCAAGGAGTGGGTCATTAATGTGTGGCTGTTAATAATGTGTGATGCAAGCTTGCGTAGCTCGCTGAGATGCTGGATGCTCTCATCCAAACATTCAAATGATGGTTTTGTGCTGACAGAGAGGTAGCCCTGCTCTCTCTTGCAGAGAGGGAAACTGAGGCACATCGGGACCAAAGACATGTCACCTTCCTGAGCTATTCCATCCTGCTGGTTGAATTGATCCCGTGCAGTGTGTTTTCGATCCAGGAGCAATTTGGGTTTCCAGCACTCAGTATTTCATAGCTTCTAATCATCCTGCATAGAGAAGCCTGCAGAGAATCAGAAAATGTTACATTTCATTTTGGACCAAGTTTAATGAAGCACTGGGTTTTAGGAGAAGCACTGTATTTTTGGGCAAGCTCAGAGCACACAAAAAAGGGCACATTTTATTGCAGGTGCTTTGCATCACCTTCATCAGGATTAAATATGATAGAAAAGGGAGTAGGTTCATATGGACTGATACTTCCATACTTCTCATAAATGCTCGATCCCACGATTCTGAAGACCCGTTATCTAAAGATCTGATTCTCAAAATCAGTTACCTTTTCTGCGGGATGTATAAATAAATCAGCAGGAGAGCCAGTTAATGACTCACTGTTGTAAATTAAATAGAATTTGCTATGAATATGATTCATTGAAACTTTCCTAACAAGTCAATTTGTTTCAATCACACTGTAATTCAATAATACTATTTAACATTTATATGGTGCTTTCAATAGCTCCTGAAACTTTCCAAGCATTAATGTCTGTGTTTCACCATGAAATGGTGGGCTGGGTTGGCTCTCTTACAGGTGACAATGCTGACACCCAAGGACCTCAAGAAAAGCTTTCAGCCTCTTGAAAGTGTTTGCATATCACTGATTCATCTGTGAGCATCTGTGGCATCAGGGCAGTGCTGGAGAGGGTTGGTCCATCATAGTGAAGCCAGCATTTAAAATCACAGCCTGTTGCCTAGCTTGACATCCACTGTTCGAAAGCTTTGCTCCCCACTGTGATGCCTTTCCAATATGATCCTGCTTTCTGCCTTTCTCCCATTCAAAGCTGACCTCCAAAAGTCCTGTGTTGCTGTGTCTGCACCCAGGAGCTATCCCCTTCCTGAGCCCCGTGGACAAGTCCTGCCCCTTTGCCCCACTTCAAATGGTTCCTACACAAAAGTTAAGCATTACAAACCACATAAAAGCAATTCAGAATAAGGGCTTAGCTTTCAGGTAGTCTACCCCAAAAAGACAGAGACAGATGCTGGATAGGGTTTTTAAACACACAGAAACAGAATGGGTACCTGATTGCTACTGAGGAAACATTGCCTTCTCTAGGATCTACTAAACTTTGCTTTAAGCAAGCTGAGATACTTTTGGATGTGGAGGCAGGATTAAGACACTGTCTCACTCCCACCTTCCATATTCACCTACGAGATGATATTATGAGAGGTGGCTAACAGCATGCTAGTTGCTTACTTCTTTAAAGCTGCATTAGAATCCCTATATAATGCAGAACCATATGAATAAGAACATATGAGGATGGTTATAGGGATCTGTCATCTGGGTTTCTCTCTAGCAGTGTGGAGACCCATAAGCCTGGACATCTGTAATGCTCCAGCTGCCATATCCCTACTGTACCTGATCTCATCTATTCTTTGAAACTAATCAGGATGTGGTCTTTCACAAAGCACACTATTACATTATGTAACTCAGGATGCTGTGGAGGCCAAAAGAAAAACCATCTCCATTAGCAATTAAGAAATTAATGGAAGAAAGGGCCACTAAGGACCATTAAACACAATGATGTGGATATGGTCTGTAGCTCAGGGACTCCCTAAGTGACAAAGTTCCAGCAGCTGCAGTTTGCTAGTGGAAGAAAATCCCTAACAGATACCCATTCATTTATTATATTCTTTAGGTGCTTGCTAGTGATTGCTGTCAGAGACAGGATGCTGGGGAAGACTCACCCCAGATCTAGTCCTGAAGAGCTATTCTTATGGTCCCACGAGGATCTGGGTGGAACACTGGTTAAATGGTGCTGAGACTGCAAGAAGCTGACTCTCATAATGTCTGTGGAGTAGAGGAAAGAAAGTTCCAACTCTCTGCCACGGGCAGGGACACCTCACACCAGACCAGGTTGCTCCAAGCCCCTGTGTCCAACCCGGCCTTGAACACTGCCAGGGATGGGGCAGCCACAGCTTCTCTG
>JAOEHY010005280.1:1668-22839 GCA_025447955.1 Psilopsiagon aurifrons | reverse complement strand
AGCAGTGGTTTGTGTTATACCTTAGTTACTGGACTGTTCTTATCTCAACCTGTGGGAGTTACATTCTTTCGATTCTCTTCCGCATCCCTCCGGGAGCCGGGGGGAGAGAGGGGAGAGGAGACTCCAGAGACTGTGTGTTTTTTGTGAGTTACAGCTGGGCTTACACCACGACACAGCCTTTTGTATATACACAAGGGATTCTATCAGGATACAGGATAACAACTCATCTTTTTTGGGGGAAAAAAAGAAAAAAAGGAAGCAATTTTTTTAAAGTATGCACGTACTTTCTAGTAACCCCATTTTATGGGCTACGAATATGTCTTTCTTTCACCTTTCTGTCATCTGTCACTGCTTACTTTAACTAATAGAAATGTAAATGATGGGTGACACCTTCAATCCATACTTGCACAGAGTGCTTTTTGGTGTGATTCAGCACCTTCCAATCTCAAATAACCTTCAAGGAGAAATACCACTGTTCTGTAAAGAACTTCAAGAACATAATTACAATTACAGTTAGATTTCAAAAAAATTTAACATGAAAAATCAGGTTAATTGCAGTGGAAAATAGAAAATAAAAGAAGAAAATATTTATATTTTCTTTCTGGCAGAGATGGGCATTTCAAGCATGCCTCTATGGTTGGAAAGGGACAATTAGAGTAGTGCTAGAGAAAATATCACTGGGTTTGCCTTCTCACAGAATACTTACAGATGCTCAAAAAGGACTATGAAATATCCTCAGTTATAACTGAGAAATAATTGCTGCTTCAATGTTAATCTCTAATGTTGTAACCATCAACCGTAGAACTTGCACAAAAAAAGGAATGTTTCAAAGAACATTTATGGTCAAACATAAGATTAACCTTATGTAAAAAAATCCTAAAAGATGAAAGTGACTTCACACTCATATCTGCATTTTATAGCTTGATGATATCTGATCAGTTTTTCCAGCAGTCCAACTACTTCTATCATCTCATCCGTTAGATATGAATGTCCTCCTTGTTCTTAAAGGAACTCTTTTCCATAAGTAGGTCGATATTTGATATCATCCCATTTGCAGAAGTCTGCCTCTGAAAGTTGTGGGTATTTGACCATGATTTCACCAAAATAATAGCTAGGAAAAGCAGAGATAAACCATTTCCCTTATTTCCTTCCTGCTCTCAATTGGATGTTTTCTCCCTGTATAAGCCATTTCTTTGCACATTCTGTAGCACTTATTCCTGTGCAAATTTTTTAATAAACTTGCTCAGGGTCACATCCAACTCTGTCTGTATTTTAATAACATCCTGTACATCTCCCTCTTTGGCTGCTGCTCAAATTTAAATGTCATTAATGGTTTAACTCCATTAGGTACAGGCCTGAGTTTGCATAGTCTATAGCAGGAAGTTCTGCACAGTTTGATCCAAGAAGAGAGTATCTCTGCTCATTAAAGGATTAGTTAATTTTCATTCTTATACTCCAAGAAGAATCTCTAAATAAATAAGTCCTTCTCAGCAGTAATGAAATAGTCCTCCAAGGTATATTCTAACCATGTTTCTTTCACTTCCTATATGCTAAGAAGTAGCTGGGCTCATTAGGGATAGCATCAGACATTTCATCTTAGCTGGATTAACAGCCTGCTGCCTCTGAAAGAGGAGGTTCTGCTCTTCTCCCATCACCCTCCCCTCACATACGCTTGCTTCTAGATCAGTTTCAGGAAAATGATATTAAACTGACAAACTAACTTGGTAGTTAAAAAGAACTTGAATATTTTAACTGATTTACCATGCAATCAGCACAAGAAAAGAAGGGAAATCTGCTCCTGGAAGTGAGAAGGGGAGACATCAGGGAAAGAATAAAAGCTCTCTTTTAATTCTGCTATTTCAGCCTATGCTATGAAGTTATGCTGTGCAACCTTGTCCTAAAGCAGAAAATTTTATTTTATTTGGACCATATTAAATGAGGCACAGTAGGCAGTTGTTGCAATTTTTTCTGAAACTCTGAATTAATCCGTCCTAGCCTTCCTATCATTCCATTTAGATAGACAGTACAGAAGACAAAATGGTATGAATCTGATCAATTTACAATTTCTTTAGATCAGACAAAGAACAGTAACAAAAGTCACAAAAACTTTATAAACATGTAACTTGTTCCTTCCATTTCACTTTACATTTTCAAAAATTTTTATCTGCATTGATAAAGCTAATGTATACTGCAAATAAGAGCTGCATCTTCATAATCCTAAATTGAATTAAGTGAACCCCGAAATAGCAGAATCTTTTAATGATCTCTCAAGCAATCAAAAAAGCCCCCCAAAATTCACCATTGACACTATTGCTGTTCTCTGATATGTCCTGAGACTGATTTTCAGAGCAATAAATGTTTATCTGGAATTTATTTCTACTTGTAGACACTGTTCTGTCAGAAAGCCTGCTCAGTAAAAAATGCACAAGCAGGAAAGAATCATGAATTAAACAACACATTTTGATTTCTAAAGTCTGAAGAAAGTATGCTATATTGCACACTTTCTCAGTTTGCAAACTCTACATAATTTTCCTGTAACCTAAACTTTACATATATCAGCATAATATATATATACAAGCACATGTATATGTAAGAAAAGAATAGATGGCTAAAAAGTAGAATAATGCATGACAGAGAAGACTTAGAAACTTTTATGCACTGAATCACAGCCACTGATTGCAGTAAAATGTGGATATCAAGCTTTAGCAAAACACTGCTATGCTTCTGGTATCACTGGTTTCCTTTAATTAACATCTGTGATTGCCTTTGTTGGTTTTACCAGCAACATACACCTGAGTAGTTTCCATGGGCTTCTTAGATGAAAGAACAGGAGATACTTGTTTCCAAGACAGAACTCAACTAAAAAGGATGTTGGGCCAGTTAAAGTTTCAATACTGTATTTCTTCACTCCATGTCCGCATTATACTTCAGCTGAATTTCAGCAAAGATAACATCTGTTGCCATGACAACAGCTGAGGCAAGAGGTGTCGACAAAAAAGAATTCTGCATTTCACATAAAGGATGAGTTATATGTTAGCACAGGCAGAAAAGTAGTAAATGGCCTCTGTCTTCTAAGCTTCATAAGTGCAAACACCTCAGAATCAGACTAAAAAAAGGACAGTTCAATAAAGAGATCAATATATATGATGAGTCTTTGACATTGCAGATCTCATATTCTTGAATAGCTCAACTCTCACACTGGATCTATAAACACCATCTGTGTACACTGAAGAAACATCTCCAGAAATAAATGAGTCATATACCAGATCTCTTGTCAGTAACAGCAGACAAATTTGTAGCAAATGATAAATAAAACAACAATAAGCTAATATCCTAGAATCAATCCCAAGATTTCTAAAGTAGTTGCTTACATAAAATGGATAAAGCACATTACAAGTTTATTTTCATGCTGACAACCAGTACAGATGGGATTTAAATATGCCCCTTGTTTATTACTTCACTACTAACCACTGTTAAATTGGCAACTGTCAGCATACGCTATTCTTGGCTTTTACTCAAAGTCTCATGATTTGAACTTGTATTAGAAGACCTGAAAGTTACTTATTATTAAATGAATTTCCATGGTTTTCAAACTGAACAGAGGAAGAAGAAACAGGACAGGGAATATCCACTAAACCATGCCAAATTAGAGATTTTTCTAGTTTGCACAGGTCAAGTGGTTTCAGGATCTAGTGAACATGAGTGATTTGCATCAGTACATATAGTTCTTACAGCTCATGGTATCTCCCTTGACAAAATCACAGCTGAGACAGAAATAGCTTTAGCAAAGTCTGGCACACACATACTATTGGACAAACAACATTCAAAAGACCTTATAAAGGCAAGATAAAAGGTGCAATGACAAAGAGACCCAAAGGAATAATTTGCCTGACTGAACCCATAATTCCTGAAACAGATCGCCCCCTTCCTAGCCCCTAAGTAAACAGTCAAATGCTCAAAGGACCTTTCTGCAAGGAAGCAGTTGAGAGCCCTGTGTTCTTGCTGAATCTCAGATGACTCTTGCACACCCTGAATTTTCTGAGCTGATGTCAGTTAAATTTGAGCTTAACATATTCAATTTGCTTTGTCTACTTCCTTTGTTTTCTTTGCATGGGACTTTTTTTTTTTTTTTTCCGACAGAAAAAAGGTTTCCATGAATAACTGACATGCAAGAAATTAGATATCATTAATAAAATGTTGCTTTCCAAGGGACAGAATGTAATGGCTATTTAAGACTATGCTACACATGTTTAGAGTGTACATTCCAAATATTAAAGTAAGGCTTGCTTCTTCTGCTTCTAGACAGCATGTATCCTGAATAAGAGAACTGCAGAAAAGTGTAGAAGTTTTTCAAAAAGTAGAAACCTTGATCTGCATTTCTGAGAGTCACAGACGTGTTGTAAAATTCCTACAGAAGAAATGGCTTTTTGAGAAATCTCAGAAAAAGATTCTGAAACATGAAGACAAAAGAATTCATGGAGACAGCTGTAATCAGGGATAAAGAATGAATTGATGAGAAAGACATATTTTGAAAATTAAGTACAGTAGAAATATGAAGAAATAGAACTATGTAGAAAATTGGAGGTGCAGATTTATAAGACTGGAAAAAAGATTAACAAAGGACAGCATTTCAGCAATACAAGAAATAAGTAGGGGAGGTGCAGGAAAAAGAAAGAACTATAGCTGATCAGGTGACATGGGGAGATCATCCATAAATCTTTGTGGGGATAAATGCCTGTCCACATGAATACAGTCTACAAAAATTAGTCCTCACATGAAAGATTCAACTCACCTTTCACCCTCAAGGACAATGTCCTACTTTCCAGGATAAAAGTTATTCTATGAAGAGTAAATATGGGAAAAGAACTGTGATTCTGTTTGCTATGTTAGCAGATTCACCTGGAATCAGAAAGTTTTTACTTTGGGATCTAAAGAGTAGTGAAGTCACTGAGAGAACTGAATTCAGGAGTTATAAGCATTAGCAATAACTGTGACGACAAGAACCGAGTGATCATCAGAAGCAAGTAAAACAAATTCAGACATGGTTTGAATAACTCAAAAGTAGAAAAGATAGACACCTGAAATACAAGTCACAGACTCAAGCAAATAAGAAATGCTTCTTACATTGCCTATTCTGGAATAAAGCATGGCAAAAAGTTCATGAGTAAAATAGGAAATTCCATTCTATAGAGGTAATATTTTCTAAATCAATTTATAAATGTTTATAAGATGCGGCACAAGCGTATTACATGACTGACTATGAACAGAACTAGATAGGTGACCCAAGAGTGAAATTATGTTCCTCCACAGGATACCAGAAAAAAGACTAAGCAATCACAAGCTCCTTTTAATGACCAGACTTCTGGATCCAAGTCAAAGACTGCCCTCTTCAAATTGAAAATTTGATCTTCATCAAACAGAAAGTACTCAGAAAGTACAATGTCAGAGTGAGAAACATTATGCTCCAACTTTACAATATAAGGTTTCATTAATGCATTCCCTTTCACTATGTGGATAATTACATCTTTTATTGGCTTGTCTGATGCTAGGCTTTTAGATCCTGCTTTTACTTTTTTTAGCTTTGATCTAGAAATGTGATTTTCTGTGCTTCAATTTGATTTTTGTTATTTTTATTACCAGCCTATCAAAACAAAGCAGTCACATTGTTCTGACCAAGCACTTCAAAGAAAACCATTAGTGAGATGTTGAATTTGTATTTATTCTTCTAGAAAACATAAGTCTAAGATGTTATCCTTACACTCCATTTTCATCCTTTGGCAGCAAGAAGCCTGCTACTTTTGAAAGTAGGAAAATGGGGAAAACCTACATTTTTAAATTATAATGCACTGTTTTCTTGATATGGAAGATCAAAAGTCTAGTATTTTCTCTCTTAGATGATGACTTAACACTTTAAATTCTTATTTGGTCCTCTCCTGTAACCCTTCATCCTTTGTTATCACCACCTATTTTTGTATCACTGGAAAGCCTAATTTAAGAAGACTTCTGAAGATTGTGAAATATATAGCACTGTTAGAAGCTATTATACAAACCACATATGAACTAATGCTTTGTGGTACCTATTGCAGCTCTGGAAATAATCACTATTCCCTTCCTGCTTTCTGGATTCAAACATCTTATCTTGTTCGGGGCTTCTCTAATCAAGAAGCCTAAGGGATCTTGTCAAAGTGTTTTATTAAAAGGGGAAAAAAGTAGAAGATGGATGAGTCATGATTGTCAGTCCCTCTTCATTTAATTGTTTATATTTTAATTAATGTCTTGCTAATATTAATTACAAAAAATACATGCATTATGAAAATTTTTGCAAGGGCCGAAGCCTAAGCTTTCCTTCATCAGGTTGCTATTCTCATCACTTTGCCTTAATGTTTCTCCTTGGCATGATGAATGTTTCAGCATTTGATAATAAACGTCACCCCAAGGACGAAAGCTATGGGTCTGAGTCCCTCTCAGGAAAAGAGTCTCTTATACTTTCCTCTGAATTACTTCTTAAGAAATAAAATACCCTCCATCCTGTAGCTATGTTTTCTAGGGCCCTGATCTACTGGGCCCTATGCAGAAAATGCCTCGGTTAGGTGTGAAGCAGATGTTTATCCCTGCCAAAATGGAGTTGTTTCTTTACATGTCCAGAAAATAATCCACCTCAGTTACTAAGGAACTCTAGACATAAACTGAGCACCTGCAGACCAGCTAGCAACTAACTACTCATAGTTCTGGATACAGACACTAAAATGACCACTGATGGAAGAGCCACTTGAGCCACCTACCACTCCAGAAATATATTTTGGTTTTAAAAACAGCTGTAAGGTATATATGCATTGTAATGAAAAGTCTGCATTTTCTCCTGTTTCTTAATTTAGTATACACAGAATAGACAAAACCAACCCTGAGTCACTATACAATGCTGTTATACTTCATCTAGCCAAAAAGAAACTGTTTTGCCTCACCTCAGAAATGCTGCCTAGAGCTCATAGGCATCCTCATTCAATTCCTGATGAATAACGTTCAGCCTGTGCACACGCACCAGAGTTAAATCTCCAGATGGGAAGGATGGAGGCTTTACTAATTAGTTAAGTCTGCTCTCATATCAGTCCATCACTTGGCAGATGTACAGTGTTCTGCTCCAAGCTATTCTCTGGTTTCTCAGTTCCTGCAGAATTTACTGATTCTACAGTTGGCTGTTTCACAGACACTCTTCATTATCTTTACCTGATAGATCCAGGAACATTTCAGGACCTATCTTCTGTGGCAATCATCATATGGATAAATTACAGTGATCAGTCACCTCAGACCTGGAGAATTTAAGCTGATGAATCTGTCTTTAACACTTTAATTTATGTAACAAAAATCAATTGCATAGAACTCATTACTCCATATATCAAAGCAATTTAATCCTGTGCTATTGTAACCAGTTCACCTTGAGATCAAGCCACATATATTATCAGTTCTTTGAATTCACATATATAAAAAAAATATGAAGCTTTATCTTGTCAAATATGACAATCTTTTCTTTCTTTAGTTCAACAGAAGCATTTTGTGTTCTTTGGTAGTAGTCTTATTAAGACTAAATTCATACATATACCTATCATATCATATATGCACCTATCTAATTATGTTTAGATTTTTCCAGGATTTTTTTTAATATACATAGTAAACATTTAGTCAAACAGAAAGTGAAATTGTCATCACAGCACTCAAGTCTTTGGATTGTCAAGAGAGGAACCAAATGTCAGTATTTCTGTTATCCTGTCTTTATACATTTTAGACAAAATTCAAAGTGCATATCTGAAAAAGAAGTAAAACAATAAAGACAAAAATACTATGTTATGTTTTCCTCTTTAGATTTGTCCATTGACAAACCCCCCCCTGGAATCTAAACCTTTAGCATCACATAAACAATTACACTAACCTTATCAGGTACTGTTCCACAGAGTACAGATTTCTATATTGCATAATTCTCCTGTTCACATGATAAAATACATTTTTAAGCATAGAAAACAGTAGTGCCTGGAAGCACCAAGACTTGTGTTGTCATTAGAACATGACCTGATGCAGCAATAGACATAACTAGCACCAGCACTTGTCACAAAATATCACACACAATAGTATGTGAGATACTAGAGATTTTCCTGTATAAGCTAAAAAGTGTGAGATGTTGAGTGCCACTCTTAGGCCTTGGAAAATATTTATTTTCATCACTTTAAGTGCACTATTAAATACAAACATTATCTGGCTCCGAACCTTCTGCTGAAATACTGTTGGATGCTGGATTCTAAAGGACACCATCCTCAATAAACAACTATAATTTTTGCACAGTGAAACTCTTCAGGTACTCTACAGAACTGCATGTATTTATTTCACTGCTATTTCATTATTCCATTTTACTTCAGATACTTTCTTTGGTCTTGCCTCCTCTTCAGTTACAATAAGGTTCATAGCTAACACAGGCTCAAGCACAGCTGGTGAGAGATGGTTGATTAAATCATGGACACAGATTAATCAACAAAAAAGTTGGAGGTTTGAAAGAGGCAATTAAAATAGCAGCTTGCTCAAGAAAGCAGAAGAGAGGTCACTTTTTGCCCTTAAGAAATGTGTTAAGCTATGTTACGGTAATCAAGACTACCAACTGTTCAATGGTTAGTGACAGAAAATCCATTGTCTATGTGGTTATTTTCATCAAAATCTGTTCTCAAACTGGATTCCAGATATTCAGTGGGTTGTTTGTTTTTTTTTTCCAACTTAGAAGAGTAGCTGAGTCATCTCTTCCAGAAAGCACATACAAGTTCTAGAGTTCTTGTAAGAGCTGAGGTGACCCATCTTAAGTACAGGGAGCATCCCTGAAATTTGCCATCTTAAGTATTCAAAAGGCAATGTGGTGATACTGTTTTCTGGTTTACATAGAGCAAATAACAATGAGCATCTTCAGAAGCAGCCTTAGATGTCAATACTTCTAATGGCCACATATTGGGAATATACCAACGAAATGTCTTTGAATATAATTTTATTTTGCCTTTTAGAAACATGAACAATTTCAAGCCTCCACCAGAAATCAGAAATTAGGGGAAAAAAAAAAAGACAAGAGAAAGAACTAGGGCTAATCTAGGTACATTGCTATTTATGGATATTCTGTCTCATTTCTTTTACTATGACATTAATTTTTACAATTTTTTTCACAGAGTCACAGAATTGAAGAATGCTTGAGAGTTAAAAGGCATCCCCGGAGGTCATCTGATCCAATGCTCCTGCTCAAGCAGGGCCCCCTAGAGCCAGTTGCTCATGACCATGCCCAGGCATCTCTTGAATGTCACAAAGAATGGAGACTCCAAAATCTTCCTGAGCATCCTATGCCAGTGCTCAGTCCCCCTCTCAGTGAAAAAGAGCTTCCTGGTGTTCATAGGGAACCTCCTGTGTTTCGCTTGATGCCCATTGCCTCTCTTCTCATCACTGGGCACCACTGAAAAGAGCCTGACTCCATCCTCTCTTCATCCTCCCTTCAGATATTTGTAGCTATTGACAAGATATCCCCAGAGCCTTCCCTTTTCTAGGCTCTCTTCTCTCATCCTTTCCTCATCTGAGGGATGCTCCAAGCCCTTCATCATTTTAGTAGTCCTTTGCTAGACACTTTCCCCAGTATGTCTATGTCTCACTTGTACTGGACAGCCCAGAACTGGACATAGCACTCCAGGTGTGGCCTCACCACTGCTGAGTAGTGGAGAAGGGTTATCTCCTTTGACCTGCAGACAACTCCCTTTCTAACACAGCCCAAGATGTTGTCCTTGCCACAGGGGCAGATTGATTGCACATATTTAACTTCTAGGACTACCATATCCTTTTCTGCAAAGCTGCTTTCTGCTTGCTTGGCCCCTGGCATGTTCTGATTCATGGGGTTTTTCCTCCACAGGTGTAGAACTTTGCACTTCTCTTAAAGAAATTCCCTTAAATGAACACTTTTCTGAAATTTAAAATAATTGCATTTTTTTTCAATATATAAACATAGAATTTCTCAGTCATTTATTTAAATTTAAATCTGTATTGGGTTTTTCCAAGCCCAATGAATGTTCTAGCAGTATTCACATCTGCAGAAAAGACCTTTTGTAAACTGTGAAAACAAACAGACATGCATTCAGGGATCAATTTCCACATCACCCAAATCATTATTTCCACTTTTAAGATAGGGTGTCCTTTATTTCAGGAGTCTTTTAAACTTAAATATTTCATCATTTTAACTCTGTCTGTTGGACTGTGCCTGGGCTCAGGTGCAGCAAATTGACATGACCCAGTTCAAACATGTTTCTAGTTAGAGTACAAAAATTAAACTGCTTTTCAGTGTGCATTTCCATCTATCTTTATCCAAAATATTGATTGGATAAAAGTCTGCTGACAAGCATGTGTGAACACACAGAGAAGTTCAGATAGAAAAAAAGATTGCTCTCTACCACAAAAAATAAGGAGAATGGAGGACAAAAAGGCTGTGGAAAAGGTATCAAATTCAGCTTGCTAAGCAGAAAGCTGAGTTGCTATTAATCATCAGTTTATTTTACAAAATTCAACAAACATTTAAAGAAGTATAACACCTCACCTACATACAGTTCATCAGTTTCAATTGCTTTTTCCTAACAATGCTCTGTGCTACACAATAGCAGCGTAGTAATAGGTACTTCAGTACAAAATGCTTTCACACCCTTTTAACATCAGAAAAAAAACCCAAAACAGATAAGGTAGAGTTCAAATAAGAAGGACCTAACTATAGTCCCATCATTTCTTGCTGAGTGTTGAAGCTCATAGAGGGAATTCAAGATAAAATTAAGGCACTCTTCAAAATAGATTAAGGACAATAGAAACTGACTATATCTAAAGTCAAGCATGTAAAGCTAGCATGCACTCTCAGAGCTTATACAGGTAGGCATCGAACTAACAGATCTGGGGACAAGACAGCACCAACTTGAGCAATCTCATTCATTGGCATTTACTGGCAGGATCTGTTGCCATTCTTGCAAAACCTCATTATTAATATGCTACCATTTGAAATTAAATAAGGAAAATATATAATTAGAGACATTGCCAGGTGTCACCTAGCAACCTGTGCACAATATATTCTAGCTGCAAAGCTACAATCACCACCAGAGTTTGGATTGATCCCTGGTATCAGCAAGACATATAAAATTTTGTCAGAATTCTTTCATAGCCTGAAACACAGCAATTGTAGAAAATGCATGAAAACACAGGTTCAACACCACTTGCCTGGGATCCCTCTGCCCAGAACTGATGCTGATAAAACACATCACAGCAGCACAAGTGGGAAAGCAGGTGAAAGGCAATACCCTCCCTCTTTCAGGATGTGAAGGGCAGTGCTGGCTTGTGCCTGCTGGACCTTTCCTACAGCAAGAAAAACACCACAGTTTGGAACATTTCTTCAGTGTTTGACCTTCCTCTAGTGCTTCTTGCTCCCTGGAATAAGACAGATAAAGAAGGAGCAGATGCCCATGCATCACATCTGTACCTCTCACCTCTAAACATGTTTACTATATGTTAAAGAGAACTTCCAATAAAATCCAATAGATTTTAAAGCACCTGAAATTATTGTCCTTAAGCAATAAACAATATTCAATCACCATGGCAACACAGCTGCTGACGTGCTGTAAGATAGGGACAGAGAGTCTATTTGAAGCATCCATAAAAGTGACTTTGAGGAAGACACGCAATGTGTCTTTTTAACACAGGTCTAAGAAAGGCCCATTTAAATAACTATGTTCATTAAAACAGAAATCCTTTAAAACTTTCATTTTTATTTGCACAGCTACCCCTCCTCAAGGGGTTACAGAAAAACTAAATTATCTAATGATTTCACTTCACATAAACAGCAAGATGTTTTGCTTGATGATGACCAAAAAATAGACGGTCTGGGCACAGCAGTAACAAACTAAATTCTGGAGTATGTTTTACGCATAGGTGTACCTTTTTGTATTAAATCAGTATTTTAAGCAGAAATGCATAGAAATTATTTAACTCTGACCCATTTAATATTAATGAAGGGATCAAATGGTGACTGTGAAAACAGAGAGAAGCAGCTTATAAAAAAATTGCAAAAGCTAGGACAGCAAATAGAATGATACAAAGTTACAAAGGTTGACAAAATTAATTGAATATCTAATATCCTCGAAGTTGATTTTAATCTAAGTTCAAAATTCTTTAGAATAATTCATGTTATGAGGCATAATATTAAAAAGATGACATTTGAGAGACAATTAAATTCATACAATAACTTTTGTAAATCTTACTTTTCTGAGGCAGGATAGAACACAGACATTATCTTGTAAGGTTTTCCAGTGAAGAATCACTGACTTTATCAATGTAATGGCTTCCGTATTTGTTTTAAATTAAATGTTGGTATAACATTTCTTAATTTTTCAGTATCTTCATCAAAGATAGACTGCTTGCTGTCAATGATTCATTCATTTGTACCTGCTTGGCAGCACCATGCGCATTTATATTTCATACTAGCACTTTTTTATCTGGCTAAGTTTAATGAATACATTTTTTAAAATGGCAAAGATTTTTTCTTCAATATCTTTGAGAGGACTAATAATAAATAATTTTTAAGATATCTGCTTTAAAATTTTTTTTCTCTTTGCCAATTTTTTTAAATTTATGAATCTACTATGTGTACCTTTCTCTTGAGTTTAAATTAACTAGGTTGTTTTGGGCTTTTTTTCAGTAGTTTTGGCATTTTTTACTACCAAAGTTTATTAGTCTTTTTTCTCCCTCTACCCATGTGACAGTTGTGTATTCTGCAAGTTGCTGAGCAATTTTTTTTTTATTTATGAAGTACACAATACCCATTAGGTCATCAAATTTTTTCATTCAAATTAAATTAAAGTAAATAGAGATTAAGTTTTTTTAAGCAATGTCTGAGCTAATGACTTCCATTAGAGTTATTACTTTGGCAAACACATTAAAGGCCGCTTTCATAAAATGGGTGCTCTATCTTGCAATTAATTTTTAGTAGTGCCCCAATTGCATGAATTGGTATCCTGCAGACAGCTCCAAAGTGTGATTGATTAAGCAGAATGGTAAATCGTTTTAATGCATTTTGCTTTAATACTTGCTTTTAAATGATTGCAAAGGCATGAGAGTGATCAGTTTAGGTGTGGTAGCTTCTAATAAATACACTCAGCATAATGGATTGCTTGCATGAGTCAGCTAATTCAAGAATTGATTGTAAGACACTGAAACAGCAATGCAAGTGTTTTTTAAAAGGAAGTACTTATTCTGTTTCATTTGTGGTGCTTGAAAGATTTTTCTTTATATACTGTCCCCCGCTTGGCTGGGAATCATAACTGTCGGTCATCTCAGTGATTCTCATCACAGAGTCTGATTCTGCCATTCTCCTCTTACCAGAACAATACCACCCCCCAGGGAATTCCTCTGCCATCAGCTGTGAGGGCTGGCATCAGACAACATGTTGTGTTACCCACCAAACAACAAAAGAATTATACTGTACTTTGTCTGTTTAGAAGCACAAAGTGAGAAAAAAATTTCAGTGTCTTCCCTTTACTCTCCTGCAAAAAAAACAACTATAGAACAGACTATAAAATCCCTGAAGTAGAAGAAGCCCTACTTTACAGACTGTGAAGCAGCTAGCACATTTGTGTTACTATATCAGTAATAAATAAGAATTGTGACCTAACTCATGGTCATTGCTACTGTGAGGTGTGCATTTTGCTGGGGATAGGTTTAGAAAAATTAGGAAATGAATGAACCTGAAATAAACTATGTGGTCATAACAGAAGCATGGTATGAGAAACCTATTTTCTATCTGATGAGAAAAACTTCAGACATCTTGCCACTGTCCAGAAATTACCTACTGTTATACAACAGACATAATTTATTGGCAGGTCTTTCCCACCAAAACCTAATTAACCAAGGTCACCAGTGAAAATTAAATTCAACCCATTTGTAGGTCTTCTAGCATTTCTGCCAAATATCTTCATGCTTAAAATCTAGTCCCTTTTTTATACTGTCCTCATCAATGATACTGAAATACATTATAGCACTCTTAGAACAAGTTGCGCATACAAAAGGTGGCCACAGGGTTGCTGTCTAGGTTATACAAACATAACAAGCTTAAAAGACTAGTCAGGAGCTCTCTCCACTTATGACATAATTTCACAATGATTATTTCAAAACCCATTATATTCAGAGTTATAAAATGAAAGAGAAGACAAGACACTGGAATACTTCATTTATCAATGAAGAGTTCTGGAAGAGTAGAAGTGTTGAAAAAGAAAGCTTTTAGGCAGTGAGGTAAAGTCTTTAAGCCAGGGCAAGCCCAAGCTAGGTGCCTCCATAGATACATCCCTTTCAGACATTAGTCCTTGTAATAATCTGCTAATTACTCTGTGGTGTCTCAAGGAAAAGAAAGAGTAGTATTTGTCTATGAAAAATGATATTTCACAAAACCCAAAAATAACATAATAGCCCAATCAGCTTTTCTTGTCTGTTTGTTTTGTAGGCATGTTATATATATACTCAATTGATTACAAATTGAAAATTAGTAACATTAATTCTGCCAGATAATCTGCAGGCAAAACATAAACAGCTATATGTCAGTGGTGAGCCAAAAGACAAAGCTTGTGGCATCCTGGCTATTCAGTGATGAGATCCTAACACGATGCAATGGACAGATCATTAAATGAGACCAAACAGAGACAAAGTTAGAGCCGGAATGGTTAGTGCAGTGCAAAGTGCAAACTACAGTATTGAAATGGCATTGAAAATCAGTGAAGAGTTTTTATATAATGTACAAATATGCCTGAAGTTAAGATTTTCAGGAAACGCTGTTTATATCCGACTTGAGTCTATTTACATCAAATATGAATTTTTAAAACCCCTGTATTTTCCACACAAGCAGAAGCAGCTCTATGGCAAAGATAGGAAAGGATCTTAATTGCGTAAAAGTAGACAGTAGTAATTTCAGAAAGTATAATTATTACACTTTTATGACAGCAATTCAAAGCATTTCACTGTTTCTTATGAGATAAAAGTAATTCCCCATGTTTTCATTACCTATGCTTTCTTGTCCAAAACAAAAGCATAGTGTCCTTATGTTAGGTCAAGATAGCACCCCTGGAACTGTAGTTCTAGTTACCATCCACCAGTGCAGAAATGTCACTGTGGTACAGGAAAGAATGGGATTCCATACATTGTCTAGGTAGTGATCAATCTTAAACACGAGGAAATTTCAGCAAGAGGGATGCAAAAGAAAATATTAGATTCAGGAAGTAGATTTTAAAGCATATTTTTTCAAAAAGCTTTAATTAAATGCTCTTTCTTTGTAAACCTTTTGTTGTCTTTAAGGAGGAAGTATAGGAGAAGAGAACCAAGAAAGGAGATCCAGGCCTAAAGACAAGAATGCATGTGAGTTCTGAGACAGATACAGGAAAAGGTATCAAGGTATCACTTGGCATGCATGTAAAGAAGGTTTAAGGAGAAAATATAATAGCACAGCTGAAAAAAGGAGAAGAGTGGTTTATGATTTCTAAAGCAAGCAAGCAAGCAAAAAAATTTTATTTAGGAGTCACTGGGGACTCAAGATTTAAAATGGAGCTATATATAATCTATGGCATTTTTCCAACTGAATTTTGCAAGGGACGTAAGAAAGAACAGAGAACAACCATAGCAAAAGTGATAGTACAAGCCACACAAGTTAGCTAGAAAACAGCTTCAAGAAAAAACTAATGAACATAAACATATTAAATATTATTTCATATTACATATATGATATTCCAGAATAATAATTGTAATTCTAATTCTCGTTAATGCTTCTCTAATTAAGATATTGTAATTTTTATATTCTAACACAGAATATTCTATTTTATTCTAATAGGATTCTAACTCATATCCTTCTCTGAATAGTCACCCATCAGCTTAAATTAAATTAAACTGAATTAATTTTAAAGCATTTAAAATAATTTTTAGGTTGGATGTTTTCTTTGTTCAGACTTAGACCACTTTTCACTTACAATTCATCTGTTTCTTTTCAGTCCCAAGGTCTGTATGTCATCCTTGGAGTTCAGTAAAGAGTTTTTCATTTACTTCAGCAAGGAATTAAGGAATAGAAAGATTTATAAAAGAATGAAAGTGCTTTTCCATCTTCCTACCATTTTGAGTCTCATGAGAAACAGCACTGTACTATAAAAAAAAAATTAATAAATAAGCACACCCAATATTTCCTAACTGTTTTCACTATTTGATACTAAAAGATTAGATTGTCTATAGGGAAATTCATAAAATCTGCTTGCAACTTCAGACTTGTAAATGTATTCACCTGGTAAGTTTCTGCTTCTTATTTTATTTCTGGGAGTAGATAGTGTTGCTGTTTTATAGCTCTATCAAAGGCACAGAGATTTAAACCATTTGTATATTTCCCCTTCAACAACCATATAATTTCTTAAGTTAGGGCCTTGCTCTGTTTATTACATTATTTTTCCATGCATGAAAATCCATTTGCTGCTCTGCTTCTTATTGAAAATGGTAATTTCCTGGGTGGATGCACATCTGTTATCATGTCAGAGTCCAGTATGATGAGCCTGAATGCAAAACAGTAACACATTCACCTCTTTTCAATGACACTAGAGCAATGGTAACACTCTGTTTCTAGTTTAATGAAAGAAAACCATGAAAATAATAAAAATCTTTAACATTTGATTACATGGAGAATCGCTTACACTCTTAATATCTTTAAGTTTTTTTCTAAGTCATTTACTGACATGAAATGCCACAGTCTTGGAATCATTTAGGTTGGAAAGGACCTTTAAGGCCATCAGCTCCAATCATAAACCCAATACTGTCATGTTCACCACTATGCCATATCTCTAAGTGCCATGTGTACACTTCCACTATTCAACCACTTCCCTGGGCAGCCTGTTCCTCCAGTGCATGACAGTCCTTTCAGTGAAGAAACTTTTCCTAATATCCATTCTAAACCTCCTCTGGCACAACCTGAGATCACTTCCAATTATCCCACCACTTTTTACTTGGTAGAAGACAGCAACACCCACCTTTCTATAACCTGCTTTCACATAACTGTACAGAGTGATAAGGTCTTCCTTGAGACTATAGCCCTGTAGTCATCAACAGTTATTCCTGCTTCTGTATATGAAAATACATGATAAAATACTGTTAATGTCTGGTTCAAATACCGTGAGTAATAGATTCTGCTTGGCTAACAGAATTATAGAGTAATTTAGGTTGGAAGGACCTCTGGAGATCATCCTGTCCAACCACCTGTTCAAACAACATCGACTCCAGAAGGCTGCCCTGGGCTTTCTCCTGTTGAGTTTTGTACATGGCCAAGAACAGAGATTTCACAGCCTCTCTTGGCAACTTTTTGTCATCCCTGAGAAAATTATTAAACAAAATCCATAATGCATGTAAGAAGAAAGTCCTAAATATCTACAGACAATAAAAATAGCAACATCTACAGAAAGTGTCTTTTCTCCTAAGTGAAAATGAACAATCACCTAAAAGAAAATGAAGAAACCATATTCTGGTAATTGTCTACCTTAAACACAGAACTTGTAGCACTGCATGAAGTGTAAATAAAGTTTATTCTACTTTATTTTTTAAATAAAAAAAATTAAATTAAAAAAACCCAAACTTTATCTTTTCAGTGAAAAACGACACATTCGAAAGGAAAGTCACCTTCAGTAACTTCCAGGGAATATTTTGAAGGACACTGACATAAAAAAGGATCTTCATTCTGTTGAATTTCCCTCCATTCCTTAAGAAAGTCAGAATGACAGGAAAGACTCTTTAAGAAGTTTTTGTACAAAGCTGTATTTTATACAGAGCATGAACTGCACAAGCATGTAAGAAGACATGGAGATGGATGAAAATGTCTAGAAAACAGAAGGTTTACTATCTCAGCTCAGGATTGTGAAGCCCTGCAGTTGCTTTCAGCAGTGCATCAATTAGTCTTAATAAGACAGAAAGCATCTCATGGGGAAATATAGATAAGAATAACTGACAGCATGCACCTTCTTCTATAAGGAAGATGAATACCTATGCATATCAAGGAGAACATTAGGGAACACGCAAGCTGAACTACCGTATCCTCAGAGCCCATATGTGGGCTTTTGTGATTTTTGAATCTGTACCAACGTGAATGCATCCTTTGTGCATATAAATATCTTTCATTTTCTCTTCGATATCAAGTACCAGTAATCTCCTGTGTGAACGTAGAAT
Organism: Psilopsiagon aurifrons; assembly: GCA_025447955.1. Taxonomy (NCBI): domain Eukaryota; kingdom Metazoa; phylum Chordata; class Aves; order Psittaciformes; family Psittacidae; genus Psilopsiagon; species Psilopsiagon aurifrons. Next base: position 4,578 of record JAOEHY010005280.1, on the reverse strand, counting down.
ACGCTGTTAATTACTGCAAGCGTTCTTTCTGATAGACTAAAAAATGATCTTGTCAACAAGTACAGTTCAGTCAATAGTTTTGAACCTCGCATGTGTTTCAATACTGATCTCTTAAACCAGTCAGTTTTACTCAGAATAAGGCAAAACTCATCTTATGCGACAGCACTGTTTTTCCTGCTACAGCAGAAGTATAGGGAATCCACAGAGAGCTTGGAAAAGCTTCTTCTAGAAGATATTAGGAAACTATGAATAACCTTTTCCAAAGTGTGCAAATTTGCAAAGCAACTGCTCCATAGGTGTCATTTAAGCACAGCTGGTAACTCAGTACCACATAGCCATTCTCTCACTCCATAGCTTCCTCCCCCCTGCTCCCGGAGGGATGGGGCGGAGAATTGAAAGAATGTAACTCCCACGGGTTGAGATAAGAACAGTCCAGTAACTAAGGTATAACACAAACCACTGCTGCTACCACCAATAATAATAATGACTAGGAAAATAACAAGGGAAGAGAATACAACTGCGCACCACTCGCCGACCGATACCCAGACTGACCTGAGCAGTGAACTAACACTTCTGGGTAACCGCCCCCAGTTTATATAGTGGGCAAGATGTGCTGTAGTATGGAATACCTCTTTGATTAGTTTGGGTCAGGTGTCCTGTCTCTGCTTCATCCCAGCTTCCCCTCCTCCCTGTCAGAGCATGAGACTCAGAAAGTCCTTGGTCAGAGTAAACATTACTGAGCAACAACTAAAAATATTGGTGTTATCAATGCTGTTCCCCGGCCGAAAGTCAAAAACACAGCACTGCACCAGCTACTAAGAAGGAATAAAAATGGCTGCTACTGCTGAATCCAGGACATAGGAAACCACCAAGATCTTGGGATTGTAATGTTAACACGATATAGAGTATTCTCTGTGAAGCATATTGCTTCTGGTTTGATCGAGGTTAGGATCTGGAAAGCTACTTCTGTACTCTTTTTGCGAGATGGACGCCTGTTCTCAGACCAGATTCTTTATAAGAAACAACTGTACCATTAGAATCACAATGCATCTTACATCCTGTGACAACTGTGATTTCAATTATACTAGAAAATTAAATCCTTCAACACAGTGCTCACAGGTAAAGGCAGAATACCTCCTACTCAACACTGGAAACACACATCTCTGTTCTTTATAGGTTTTCTGGCTGGAATCATAATTTTATTCTGACAGACTGATGGGTCTTTAGCATTATGCTGAAGAAGAATGAAGCAAAACCTCACAGCAAAAAAGTATTTTGACAGGAAACAGTGGAATTCTGAGCAAATTAGAACACACTATTATGAACTTCTACTTCAGAATTTCTTGAACTGCAGAAATGGTCTTTCAGGAACAGAGAGAGGAAACTAGAAAGACTGACTCAGGGACTTCTGACATAGATACAGCTGAGGTCACATGGCTGCACAGCCTTTCACACTTTGCTCCATGTACAGAGGAGGCTGGCTGAGATCAGCTCTGTTCCATTCTTCAGGGACCAGAGGAAGCAGGACAACAGAGCATTTTAGAAATCATCATCTTCAAACAAGCCTTGAGCAACAAATGAAGTATTTTCTCTATTGCCACATGATTGCTCATTGATTTCTCAGCAGATTATCTGAAAGTCGGTGGGAACCGGAAGCCTAATTCCCTTCTTTTGCCCTCTTGGGCCATACTGTGCAATTATTACACAAAGAAACCCGAGCAATTTCAGTCCTTTTTGCTGCAAACAGGACAAAGTCAAAATTAGATAAATGTTTGGGTTTTTTTTTTGCTACTAGACTTAGAAAATTGCTTGAATTTTCCTTATGATATAAAATATTCTAAGAAAAACTACTTAAACACAATCAGTCAAAAAAAAATAGAATGGAAACAAACATAAAGCTGAATTATCTAAGGTTAATACTGCTGCAGAATTTGTCAAAAAATGAACTTTAGAAGGTATGACTCTAAAAAAGCAACAGCTACAGTCCCCAGTTACAAATATGTCATAGTTTAAGTTCAGCCATAACTCAGAAAACCACGCAGTCTCTCTCTCACTTCCCCTTCTTCCTCCCACCCCGCTCCCGAAGGGATGGGGAGGAGAATTGAAGAATGTAACTCCCATAGGTTGAGATAAGAACAGTCCAGTAACTAAGGTATAATACAAAACCACTACTGCTCCCACCAATAATAATAATGAGAAGGGAAATTGCAGGGGAAGTAAATACAACTGCTCACCACCCACCGACCGATACCCAGACTGACCTGAGCAGTGAACTAACCCTTCTGGGTAACCGTCCCCAGTTTATATAATGGGTATGACGTGCTGTGGTATGGAATACCTCTTCGGTCAGTTTGGGTCAGGTGTTCTGTCTCTGCTTCCTCCTGGCTTCCCCTCCTCCCTGTCAGAGCATGAGACTCAGAAAGTTCTTGATGAGGGTAAACATTACTGAGCAGCAACTAAAAACATTGGTGTTAATCAGCGCTATTCCCAGGCTGAAAGTCAAAATCACAGCACTGCACCAGCTACTGAGAAGGAATAAAAATGACTGCTACTGCTGAACCCAGGACAAAATGGCTGTCCACTGCTCTTAAACTAAGCTTTTTGGAAGTGACTGGATGTAGAAATCTATTTTTATTTCCTTTATTAAATCCAGTGTTAAGTGTTCATGTTCTAAAATGCACGTTTTAATATCTGATGTTGGTTATTTAAGTTTCTAGTTGCCTTTCATAAAATCATACCAAGAGGTCTGTAGTAGTTCAAGGCATAAATCAGCCACTCAGTTTGTTCACTCACTTCCCCCTTTTTCTTCCCACTGCTCCTGGAGGGATGGGAAGGAGAATCAAAAGAATGCAACTCCCACAGGCTGAGATAAGAACAGTTTAGTAACTAAGGTATAACACAAACCACTAC
>JAOEHY010005278.1:0-15928 GCA_025447955.1 Psilopsiagon aurifrons | reverse complement strand
AGGATCACCTCCCTCGACCTGCTGGTCACACTGCTTTTGATGCAGCCCAGGATACGGTTGGCTTTCTGGGCTGCGAGTGCACTGCTGGCTCATCTCCATTTTCTCATCAAAAGTCATGGCCACCCTTTCTCTTAATGCCCAGAAATTAAGGAAAAGGAGTCATGACTGTGTTAATCATGGAGGCTCAGGAGGGACTGGGGTCTTCCACTACATCCTCATAGTGATGAAATAAGAGAAGGGAGAAAATAAAAGTTGGTGTCAGTGTGAGGGCAAGCAGAAGGGTGGAGAATACTGCTAAAAGTAACCCCACATTCCAGCTAAATTTCTTAGCAGGAGGAGAGGCAGCCTTCAAACCCTCCCTTATCACAAAGACAAAAAATTTCTGCAAATAGACAAAATGTAACTTATCCAGGAAACATATTCTGTCCCCTTTTGTGAACACGATGTATCCTCAGTGTTAGTCAATTCAAGAGGCAAGAACACAGTGTGGATCTCTGCAAAGATTAAGCCAGTATACAAAAATCCGTGTTATTCAACCTGGCAGTACAGACACACATATAAAAAATAAAAAGAAATGCATTTTAAAATCAAACCTAATCTAGCAAAACCCACCAGACTTAAAAATAAAAGCCATGTGGCTACACAAACTCACTGAATTGAAAGATCCTTTTATGTTCATGTAAATTTTGCGCTATGTAAACCTCCATTAAAATTCTGTAACTCAAGAAAAAGTGAGATTTAAACTCTCTTATTGCTGTGTGCTGACCTTTTTGTTTGCTAGTAATAGTCTGCAATTTTCACTGTAGTTTCAAGCTGTGTTAAGAGCATACTTAAGCTACTAAAGTGTTGTCATCTTTGTTAGCTGGTAATCTCCTAAACCTGTGTAAGCAAGAGGACAGAAAGGCCTGCTCCAGAAGGCAACCCACCCAGGCATAACTCCTGCTGTAAGGGCTAAGAAGCAGCTTCTTTCTCAATTAACTGTAGAGGAAGCTGAGAAAGGCAAGCTGGCTCTTCAGGTGAGTGGTTTCTGACATTGTGGGTATGGAGAAGAATGCAAATAGCAAGAGAAAATGGGTCTCTTCTTCTTTCTAACTTGTAGATTAAAGTTTCTTACACCAGCTTGCAAGCAACACAGTGATTTACTAACATTAGTGATCAAACAGTTTAATATTATATATTCTTTTCTTTATAGGACCATGTACTTTAAAAGGTCTGCTTGCATACTTAAGAATGTACCTCAGAGTGTGCTGGGTTAAGGCCTGCTAATCATGAATGATGAAATCAGAGTGGTTTAATTAAAGATTAGGTCTAGACAGAGTTTAGCTCTTCCTGACCTTATTTCTTTCTGCAGCACTTCTTGCTTTACCTGTTTAACACCATTATGTGTATTAAATCTGTGTTAGTACCTATAGTGGGATTTATTTACCAAGTTCTTCAGATTTAACACTTTCCCCACTCTTCAGGCAAGTCTCTTCTACATTTGATGAAACATATCTAAAGTTATAATGACTTCTGAGATTTTACTCTGAAATAATAAGGACGGGGCTTTATCAGAGTGCTCAGAAATAATACTTGTTCTATGGTGTTAATTCTCTGACTTTGTTTGGGAACTGTTTGTTTTCTAGTCCTGGAAAAAATCACTTTAAATCTGCAGCACAGCTGAGTAGGACTTTTCCTTCAAATTAGAATTATTTGCTCTCAGAGAATTTATGTAAATCTTTGGAAATTAATTTCAAAAACCCTACTCTGGAGAATCCATGCTGTTCTCAGAGCATGCACATAAAAACCTCCCCAAACCAAAAACTAACAAAACCACACACACACAAAACAACAAAAAAACCCCAAACAACAATAACAACAACAAACCCACAATAAAAAGACCCCAACAAGCGCTTCTAAAACAACATAAAAGAATACATATTAAGGGGAACACATCTATTCCTTTCTATAGGCCAAATATTTGACTTGGGCAAACTGATACAACTTCCAAGGCTTCGGAATGTATGACTTTATCTTAGCCAGCCAACTGTTTTCAAAATCTGAATGTCCTGCGTCATACCCTTTATCACATTTTGAATAAGTAGTTAATTAGCACCTTCCAAATTCCAGGCTAGAGGATTGCTGGGAAACCTGTAGAAAGGAGTTGCCAGCTGCTGGGCTAGGTAAGTCAATATTAAATTTACATGATGTTTCATGGTGCATTGGGTAAAGCATTCAAAAAACCAATGGGGAAGGACTTTTATTTTATATAGAAGCAAGGGAATCTCTTATGGAAATAATGCAGTTCAGGAAATACAAATCTCTTCATCATTCGTCTGCTGCCAATGCATAATTTTCAAAGGTCATACATCTTATATATATAATTAATACTTTTCTCAGCCTTGTTTTGTTCATGTTTGTTTTGGTTTTGGGGGTTTATTTTTCCTATTTACTATTCCCAGCTATTCTTTTTGTAAATAGATCTCCCTGAGGTTCCTTTCACCCTCTGTTGGTCTATATCTACAGATACATCTTCCTAGAGATTTATGCTTCCCTCCTTTCCTTGGTGTTAGTACATCTCATGTGTACAAATTAACCTTCTGGTGTTAGTACAACTCATCTATACAAATGGAGGTGATATTTTTATTCCACCAAAGATTAATTACCATTCCTAAACACAACAAATTAAATATATCCATGAACACTAGTATTATATTTAATCAAATATGAGTTCATTTCTAGCAAGTTCTAGTTTTATTCCTTTCATTTTTGGCTTGCTTCTCTAATCTAGTTTTTATGCAGAAAAGTAATTTATTTCTAATTAACCAAATTTCTGTTGTGGCCACCTGTAACATGGGAACAGAACAAGTATGCTCTTAGCAGAAAATAAATTTGTGAAGTTCTCTGTAGTCTGCTCTAGGTGATCAGCATCTTTATTTAATCATCATCTTTATCACTCTTTTCAGAGGAAATTATCCAAACTTCCTTTAGAAAACCCTTTTTCCAAGGATCAAAGATCATCTTCTCCAAAGTCATAACTTCAGTTTGGGTTTGCAAGACTGTAAAATCATCAGGTATCCTTCCTCGGTTTAGTATTCCTTGTATGTTGTATGGCTTCAGGGTTCATAAAGCAGCTCATCAATGGAAAGATTATATGGCTGTTGAAATGTCTTCATTAAAATCTCTGTCATTAAGTCCTTATAATCTTAGTGGAGAAAAAATTTTTGCTCTGACTTTCTTTGTTTGTAAGTGAATGTTTTGCAAAATCTAGTAAAATTCCACTTGGCCTTTCCTAAGCAAGCTCAGGGTATGAAAATGATTTTCATTTATGAAACACTTGGTGGGCTTCCTTTGCAGACAGCAAACTCCAAAATGGTCTTACCTATAAAAGAAATTTCACCAAAATAAAAAATCAAGCCAATCATAACAGATGCTGTTTTAATTTGCTTTAAAAATGTTAAACTGTAAATGAGAGTATCTCTTCTATTACAAAAAAATAGAATTGGCAGACAGCAAACAGGTGAGTAACAAAAATGATACATACCAACAATGAGAATCCACGCCAACAGATATAGCACTCTACTCAATAAAATATTCATTTACTTGTATTGTGTGTATTATATACATCCAAATACAAATGCTTGGTATATTCAACTGAAAAGCACAATCAATTAATCATAATTGTAAACTCATTGCAAAGCCTCTGTTCAGCAATATCAGACCTATTTTACAAGAATAAGCAGTTGCTCGATGCAGGCATAGAATGATAGTAAGAGCAATGAGGGGGATTTAAGTGTCCTCTCATCAGAAACAGAAAGGCTTTTATAAAGCAGCTGATGCCTTGGAAAAATCTTTGAAGAATGTGAGTAGTGTCACACTACACATAACCTCTAAATCAAGTTCCAGACCTTATGTTTAGACATCACTAGATCGCACAAGCAGAAGTAACCGCATAACAAGTTATCTTATGCAGATTAGCTAATTCCAAATTTTGATGGAACTAGCAGGTTTACGTTAAACCCTCTTTTACTTATGCCTTCAACTAACTTTATGTAGAGCTGGATAAATGAAAAGGATGGAGAAATGGCTGGCTCACCATGCCTGCTCTCACCTATAGATGTTGTACATTCACAAGAGGGAATTCCAGTTGTGCCAGCCAGGGTATGAATTTAGAACAATAATGATTTGGAAACTTTTGTGATTTCCTGTAATTTTCTGTGACTCCCTCTTGCATTTATTTCAAACTTAGCTCCTTATTTATTTTACACACAGGATGTCTAATATATTGGCACAGGAGCTAATGCAGTTATTATTATCCAGGATATGTAACTAAACTCATGACTCTAAATCAGCTCCTGCTCTGGGTTCAAATAAGGAAACAATATGTGAATAGTTTTTTCAACAACAATATAATAGTATATGTCCCTCCTAATGAGAGCAAAATTCATTCAGGGCCAATGACTTTTTATATGCTTTTCCAACAGAAAGAAAAATTCTATAGTTCGTCCTTAAAAATTGAAACCTAGTAAAGTCTAGAAAGTGTTGTGGAACTTGCTGCCAGAGCAATTCACTGATCTCTGTTGACTTCAGGGCATTGCATTTGCAGAGAATGAGGTAACTGATAAACTCCTCACTCCTGATCTTGCAGGATAACTTGCGGGTCACCATGGCATACACATTCCCAGGTTACCTTCATACTTGTAGCTACCCAGCAATACTGCACATAGCCTTTATTCACAGTGAAGTGAAAATCCCCCAGAAATGCAAGCACAAGGGGTTAAGGTTCCCATGAAAATCAGAAGCACACTGGAGAGACAGAAGGGCATATTTTCAGCAAATGATTGAGACCTAGCAGCTTATCAACACGTATGAGGTGTTTTGTGGTCTGGAGAAGCTTCTAGTTTTCTCTAAGTCAATGCAGAAAACATGAACTTCATCACATTTATAAGGTTTATTTGGAGAATTTCCCATTTCCAAAGTGAACCAATTAAAGATAAGCTGAATATATTGCAGTAATCTGTTCCTGTTTCTACAGTGTTTGGGGTAATGTCAGAAGACTAATAAACCCTAAAATAAAAAGCAAATTAGAAAAGCACAGCTGCTTTATGAATTTTTAAAGTAGATGAGAGGAATTTTGGAATTCCAATGAATGCTCAAATTCAGTTGTGATTTGGCACCTAATATCGTTTCATACCTGTAAAACCAATGGTGTTAGCCATAACTCTTTGAATGATGGACCTGTTTTATATGTTACTGGGAAGATTAATCTTCTAGTAATTTATATACTATATGGGGTAATTAAAAGAACCATTCTCTGAAGTCTTTTAGAACTTCCACCTGAAATATAAAGCCTGAAAAATCACAGCTGTTTATTGTATCTACATGCTGTGAAACTGACTAATCTACAGCCTTTCGATTTTCTTAAGGATGTATGGAGAGGAATGGTATGTACAACTTAAGACTAAGTTGATTACAATAGACATGAAACTGACATTTTCAAAGATGCTTTCATTTGGTGCAATTATGAACATCAAGAAATTGGAATAAGCATCAAAGATGTTAAAATAAGAATGCAATACTTTAGGGATTGTCCTGAGATGACTTAAGTGAAACCATTATGGTTTAACCTTGCACAGAATATTTAGTTCATGGAAACATCTATAACCAAACAATTCATGATCTTGATTTTCTTCTCCTTTGTGGCTTACTTTTGGCCAGCCATAACACTCTCTACAAAGTGGTCTGGTGTAATTTTTAAGGTTTCTGTCCCCCTTTCCAGTTATCCTTCTACTTCCGTAAGTGTTGTTTTTTAAATAAAGGAACAAAACTCTCATGCACTGAGCAACTAAACAATCAAATGCCCTGTGGATAGAAGCCAATAACTTAGTTTTTTTCCTGCAGCTGTAGATGAGTTGGAAGGTGTTCTTGTATGAGAGCTACAGTGCTGAGCATTAAGTAGCTGTATCTAAAAATATAGGTGGAAGAAGCAAAGGTCTTTCAGACAAATTATTAATTTTTATTTAAATAAAGTAATTCCACCATCTGTCACACAAAGGTTCCTTTACTGAAGAGATACCATGACTCAGTGAGGAAAAATAACCCCATTATTATTAGACAGTCATTTATACTTGAAAGTGAAAAAGAAATAAATAGCAGTGACACTATATAATGTGCTTGAGTTTGCAAAGAAGATAAAGAGTTATGTTGCAAGAAGAGAATACATTCTTATGGAAAGAAATGTTATGAGAGTAAGAAAAGAACAAATCTTGACTGGTCTTTTTTATCACAGTAAATGTTTACATCTGTAAAAAGACCTAGAAACTTATCAAAGTTCCATGATAAGAATTCTTTTGCTTCAGTATATTTTCAACAGTACATTATTAATCAGTCAAAATCTTCTTACATTTAAAATGAAACAAATGTTAAAATGCAAACAAAAATGGAATGGAAAACTAGATAGATAATATCATCCTATAATTGAGTCCATTCACCTCTAGATTTTTTTTTTTGCACAAAATGCAACAAAAGGAGTTAGCTTTCTTAGTTCTACAGAGGCCATAACCTAAGGAAAAAAAAAGTAAAATCAAAGCTTTTCAGTGTCAGGCTGGACAGAGCTCTGAACAACCTGATCTTGTTGAATATGTCCTGGCTTGTTGCAGGGAAGTTGGACTAGATGACCTTTAAAGGTTTGTTCCAACCTAAACTATTCTGGGGTTTTATGATTGAGCACCATGTTAGACTGAAACTAATGGAGTCAGTATTTTTTATTTTCTGTTAAGTATTATTTTCAAATAATTACAAGTTCTAGGATTTACTTTGGAGAGATATTGATAAGGTTAATTTTTTTTTTATTGTGAGCATCAACAGTTATCTCCTATTAAACCCACCATAGCAATGTCAGCATTCTGCTATGTTCTTCCACACCCAAAACTTTGTTCAATAATTTAAGAGTGCAGCCTAACACTAATACACATCATGCTATAGAAAGTTAACTCCTCCTAGAAACAATGACTATTTCTCCTAAATATTCTTTTACAATTTTTTTTTTCATTCTAAACACCAACTTTACTTCTTCTCTCTGCTGCTCATTTTTATGTCCTATATACACCTTAACCACTTTGCATACTGCTAGCAATTCCTAAACCTTCTTGGCTATAAAAATTGTTGACCTCAAGTTATAGCAACCAAAGTCAGCGCGGATTGTAACATTATGTTTTTATATTGTTTGCACAACTTTACTTTGCAGATAACTTGTTACAAATCCACGTATCAAAAAAACCCCTCTGTTACACAGATTATATAGCCTGATAAAAATTTTCATAACTTTTGCTCTTTTCTGCTAATCAATTCTACCTTATTTGAATAACATTAATTCACTTATGCCAAGCTACATGCTATACCAAAATTTTCCCTGTGTGCATTGTTGTAAGGCTGACACCTCAATAAATTTGGTAGAAGTAAGTCTTGAATGCTTCTAGTCCCACTTATACTACACTGTCAGGTAGCAGGGACTATGTCCTGTTGAAATGATGACTAATAGAATATTTCTGCTCCAGATTCACACTTGGTTAAGGTTGGTATCTTGTGAGCTTGCTTGCAACATTGCTGAATTTAGCTTCTTGTGGCGTCAGAACCTATGGCTTGTTTCACCAGCCTTACTTTTAGTGCTTCCCTACTCACTGTGCATATTCCCATAGAGAACTTTGTTTGAATCAGTTAAGGCTGAGTAAGTATGACATCCATACAAAGAACACTCCTGAAAGCAAGAAAATGTCAGATTACGGAAATCCTCTTAAAGGCACCTCAGTGCCCACACAACACATTTCCACTGACATGAGTAGACTTCACACCTCCCCACAGAACTTCCTTCTGCCTCCCAAATATAAGGGATCCCATCCAGCTCATTAATTTCACACTATAGAATCCCCCACGCTATAAGCCTAGCTTAACACCAATTATTTCATAAAGTTAGTGAGGTCAAGATAATGTGTATGTGTGAGCTATTGAAATAAAAAGGAGATGGGGGTGTTTGGATTTTATTTATGCTTCAGATTTGTAGTTCAGAGCTGTCCAACTGGCAGCAATTTTTTTTTTTTTTTTTTTTTAATAGAATAACATGCAGGATCTACTTCTAATTCTATATTTCAGACTACAAGCTTGGAGAAAATCTTCTGCATTCATATAACAGGTGAGGTAGCAGAGCAGTTGGTGCAAAGATTAAATGAGGATAGTAGTAACTGAGAAGAGTCATTAGATTAAGAGTACAAATTGAAACATGCTGGATAAACACATGGGCAATGTAAAAATGGGATAAAGGTGCTACTTGGGTTTTACAGAGTTTCCTTTGAAAATATATGCTGCCTAATGAAAAAAACAGTAACATCATTTGTTAGTCAGTGAATTCCTGTGTCTTTCTACAGGAAAGTACACTGCCTTGTAATACTACTACCTCCTTTTACGGCTGTCACGTGATGTCTATATATGAATCAACGCAGAATACATGCTTTATAATAGCACTTGCTCACACTCTGCCTAGTTAGCTTGCATTAATGTTGAATGAAAATGTAAAGTTAATGAGAAATAAAGTATGCAGTAATGAAATTTTAATTACACAGTCACCTGAATATTGCTATATTGCTTAAAAGGCAAAGTGGCTCTTTAGATTTGGGTTAGCAAAGCTATTTAGAATCTTCTGGATATAGAGAGGCACCAGGGAAATCTACGGGTTTGCATAATCATTCAAACACTTTTGTAAACCCTTCTCATCTCCTGCCTAAATAGCTTTGAATGTCTAGTTTCACTCTTTTTCCTGTATTGGAACATCTTTGATTTTAAGTCCTAAAACACTGGAGCATTCTTGGTTGGTAAAGGCTGAAAGAGCAAAGAAGTCCTAGTTAGGACTCTTTTAAAGTAATTTTTTTGCTTGCTTGCTCTACCAATAACAGTTGGAAGGGTAGTTTCTGCATTACTCTGAAGTGTACCTAATTTCAACATCAGCTGCCTTTTGTTAGACTGCAGGCATTCTGGTTTGATCCCTACTGAATTGGATGTGTCTGAAAAGATGGGAGAGTTGTGGAAGGCACCTATAGTGGCTCCACACCGTGTGAGTAATCTTAAGCGATAGGAAAGGTTTGAATTTCTGAAGAAATGAGTTTTCATTTTTCATTTTGTGATTGGAGTTGTGAAATGGGAGTCAAAATTGATTTGAGTCTGAATTCACTACAGTTTTTAAATCCTATTGATTGATTCAAAGAACATTTGACTGTAGGTGAATGAGAGACCATGGCTGCAGAAGTGTAAGGAGTGTGGTACAATAGCATTAGATTTGAGGAAAAGGAATAGAAATTAAGATAACATAATGACAGGACAATAAAAAGCATCAATATGCTTTTACCATTACTGGAAATTATAATTGTAATGTTCTCTTCTGGGAGAAGATTGGAAAAATATCTTTTCATTGTTCATTTTACTTTCCAGTGAAACACATTCCTGTGATCCTCTTGAATATCCTTGATCACAAAGTAGCAGTATTTCATTCTCAGGAAACCATCATATCTCAGAATGTTTGAACTAGTTGGGAAAAACAAATGTCTAACTCTGTAATGGAATATTTCACAGTACCTGAACTTGGAGCATATAGGCAAAGTACAGTTGAAATGGTGTTTTGAACAGAAATTGCATACAGAGGTTGTTAAGCAAATGGATTTTCAGCTATTTTTGGTTTTTTAAAAATAGGGAATATGCTGTTTCCTCATAAAAGCCTAAGTAACTGTGTAGCAGAAATTAATTCTAAAGGAGAGCTTTGGTAGTTACAGGGTTTTGTTGGATTTAAAAGAATATGGCTTAGAGAATGAGAGAGATTTGCTACAAGAAATCTCTCTAAAATGCTACACACACTAAAATGTTATGCAAAGATATCATGTTCTGTCATCTCACAGAACTTTAAAACATTCCTGAAATGCTTTCAGTGTTTTTTTTTTTTTTTTTATTTTAATGCATTTCTACGCATATGCTATGAACATACTGTCAGGAATTCTTCCCTAACTGAAGTTCACAGTTTGTTTTATTTTTCTTTTAACGGAGTCAGATTTTCCCTTGTTCCGACTGGGGCCCATTGCTTCTTGCACTGTGCACATCCAAGAAGAGTTAACTTCTGATTTTGGACACCAGAAATGTCTTCCCTGAGCCTTTTCTTCTTAAGGCTAAATAAGTCCAGTTCTCTCAGCCTAGCCTCTCCTTTGTACTTCATGTGCTACAGCTCTCATCATCCTGGCAGGCCTCCATGGGATTGCTCTGATATGTCAATATGCTCATACAATTAGCTTGGGCAGGCTTGCTAGCTTGGGCATGGAACATGCATGGGTAAACCAGTCTGAGACTGTTAACATCCTAATAGCTGGGTGTTACTGAAGAAAAGTTCTTGTCTGTGACTTGCTCAGGCATCTTTCCACTGAAAGTGAAGCCAGAGAGGAATCCACATCCTCAGTGGTAATTAACCTTCTTTCCTCTGCTCAGACTGTTTAAATTTCTGTGTTTGTTTCAAGAAATCAAATTCTTCTCAGTTCCATGGATGGACTGTATGCAATTCGATTACATTTAGGTTTCACAAGAGAAAATGTGCAGTCTGACACTAAATTAGGACCAAGCTCTGTCTCAGAAACACAGGAAAATAAAACGTCACTGCTATTTAAGTCAGTGCCATAGTGAGGTACTGTGAGGAAATGCTCTCAGATATTAGGAATAAAAAAAATGTTAGGGACAGTCTCAGGTATGTTTTATGAAAATATGAGGTAATTATGAACAAGAATAATTACAGCAGAGCTTGTATTTAAAAATGAGCAAGTTTTATGTTTCAAAGCCTTCCACACCTTAATCACAGTAAACCTCTACAAATTTTACTTTAAACAACTAATCAACACAGCAAGCCAAATATTGCTTACAGAGCCCTGGAAGAAATTTACTATGAGGAAGACCTGAGTGAATGAAGAATGAGATCTGTTTAGCATTTATCATTTTGCTGTGCAATTATTTCACATCAATCTCTGCATAAAAATTGTGGAGGTGAGTCTCTTCTTCCAAGCAGCAAGTGATAGGACAAGAGGTAACAGCCTCAGGCTGTGCCAGGGGAGGTTTAGACTGGGTGTTAGGAAAAATTTCTTCACCAAAAGGATGATCATGCATTGGAACAGGCTGCCATCCCTGGAAGTGTTTAAAAAAGGTGTAGATGAGATCTATGGAAACAATAGCTAAAGGAATTAACACTGATTTCTAGCTTTAATTTTTCTTCTGAAAAAGTCATATTCAACAGCCATGCTACTGTTGACACAATTTTTTAAGGTTTGACAAATATGGTGAGTTAAGCCTGTTTGTTCACTCAAGTACAACTGGAACTGATTTTAGGGAGTGCCTGTTTAAACAGGTATACCACACCCCCAATATCAGGGCAAGGCCCTGTTCAACTGTGCTGATTAATCCTCCTAATGTTTTAATGATAATCCTACTTGTTCCAAAGAACTTAGAGGTTTCTAGTTTGCTCTGAACAATGTATAGATGTCATAATACCTACAATTTACTATTCCATCACTATATATGAATCCATTAATGTCAATTCAAATAATCTCCTCTGTTGTGAGATGTTTAGGTTTCAGTGGTCTCAGCTGTGAATTCTCATCTGGATAAAAACTACTCCTGCAGCTGCTAATAATGCTGCTAAAATAAGTGTACCAGAAATGGACAGACAGTAATTCTTTCCATAAAATTATTCTGGAGAACAGCAAGGCTGATTTTTTGAGATTAGTAATAGATTATTAGAGTGTTTAAACCTGAGTATTCAGCTGGTAGTGTTTGCTGATGGATCTTGCACACTGTCTATGATCTTTATGGCCTCAAATGCTGGAGAGAGGTGAAAGTAGTTGCTGGCTTGGAGTTTTGTCAGGCAGGTATAAAGATATTGGGGGCGTTGTGCCTTCTGACATTTGTACATCTGGTGTGTTGTTCTTAGCCAGCTCAAGTACACAGATATGAGTATCTACACAACTGTTCTTTCCCTTATCTGCAATGTATCAGTGATTTCCTTCTCCCCTTCTTGAAATGCATAGTTTTACCATAAGTCTCATAACATCTGGGGTTTCTTTTAAATCCTGTCACCTGGTATTATCAAATAAACTGTGCACCTATTTTTGTTTTAACAAATGAAAATATACCTAGCCCTTGCATTTGAAAAAGGCAAAAACACCTATCAAAGAATGACAAAAGCATACCTCAAGGTTCAAAACATAGACTCTGAGTACAAAGAATCAAATTTTTATCCTCATCCATTCACAAGGAGGTGGGCAAAGCTCCATTTATCAAAATACTGAAAAACATGCTTAGCGTTAAACACATAAGGTCCATGATTTTATATTTTGCTTAATACCAATATAAAATATTATACCATTAGTATATTCATTTTATGAAAGGACACTTAGTTTCAAATAAAAAAAATGATGAATGAAATAATGAGCACAGTATTCCACTTTCCTACTCCCATGAAGTAGAACTAGTTCAGGGTTTAGTATCTGTTTCTGTAAAAGAGATAAAGTAACTGCTACACTAAACAGCTGTTTCTGACAACAGGGAATTCATTTAGGCAATTTTTATTTGTGGTGTTGTTTGCATAAGGGAATAATACTTCAGAGCACAGTATGTGAGCTAAGGGAAGTAAATATACGCCCAATTTGTAAACTTTTAATATGCTTGTCTTGTCATAAAAATAGACTTGTAATTAGTTCCTAGGAGTTTTGGTACAATAAGATGAAGTGTAATTTTATACAAGATGAACACTAGATTGTTGCTGTAGCTGAGACTTACGCAAACATGCCAAGACCAGTAAAAGGAATGGGAGTCTTCTTACACGTTTAAATGCCTTTACATCAGAATTGATAGCATGAAATTGAGAGTTCTGACTGACAGTCCTGAACAAGATGCCATGCTATTATCACTAGCCGAGAAGAATTTCTTTTCCTGCCATGACTCTCTCAGGTTGCTGTGTAAAAATAAACATAAACATACAATTTTGGGCAATTAAACAAGATAGGATGATTATCTGTTCTGAGAGGTGGAAGAAGAGAAAGAAAACCCAAAAAGGAACAAAGTTTGAGATCCACAAAAGCCTTATTGTACAAAATGCTCTTTGATTTCAGTTTTACTGGATCTAGACTAAAGATCCAATTTTGTAAAGATTTATTCATGAGAGTAATGAATTATAGTCATCTCCACATGACTACTAATATAAGTAAAATACCAAAAAAGCAGGCTTGTAAAATTAGGTCCAAATCAAAACACAATATGGTGAGGCTTTGCACACAGAAACTACATGTAGCACACATAAAATACATTTAAATGTTTGAAACAATTTTAACAACTCAAAAAACAAGTCAAAACCAGAAACTGCAGCCTCCATGAGCATATTTGGTATAAGAAAATCAAATGTCTATGTGCAAACGCTTGAAGGTTTTTCTGCTATAGTTGTTAAAGGCAGTTAGGTTTTGGGGTTTTTTTTTCTTGTATGTTTAATTTAGGTGATCAGCACAGATGTTTCAGAGCTAAATTGTCTTTTTTGGCAGCATGGTCTCATTACATCCTTTTTCCTCTCATCAACAACTTTGGAGACTCAGATTCAGTTTTGAGCAACTTGAAGAAAAGCTTAAAGACATTTTTATTTGATGGTATTTCTAATGAGCTCCTAGAAGATGCTGGATGTCTAAGGCCAATTCAGTAAGCTCCCTTGGGAAGATATCCCAGTGTGCCCTTTCTATGGTTTGGTCAAAAAAGTAATTGCCAATTCACATTTCAAATGATATCTGAAACTTATTCCCACAATGTCTGAGACAAAATCTTTCAAGACCTTTTCTATTCCCACAAAATATCATACAAACTTTCTCTGTAAATTAGGTGCTTTCAGTCTCTCTGTGAAAAGGAATTCATTTATTATCAGTGATGAAATATGTTCCTTTCTCCCTATTGCTTTCCTTTAAAAGAATTATTTTGGTATATATTGCTATTTCCTAACTTGGCTTTCAAATTAATACACAGTGTCGTGGTTTAGGCCATAAATCAGCCACGCATAAAAGATAAAAGCTCTAGAACTAAGTCGTGTTTGTCTATTTACCTTATCTGATAATACTCCTCCCGTGAGATAGAGAGGCAAGGTTTTCTCGAACATAACCACTATGTTCATTACAACAAGGTCTAGCTCTATCATGTCTGTCTAGTTGGTGGTGTTTTATTTCAGAATGGATGGGATATTTCTTGCTTGTTATTTGGTTGGTGAGAAGAGAATGTCTTGTACTAGTTTAATCAAGGAAGATTATTATATAACATCTGTCAGATTGACTTGCACCATATGGGCCCTGGGCCATCTTCTGTAAGAGAACTTACAGAGACATCTCAAAATGTCTGTGAAAATAGAACATATTTTTAGAATGGTAGAATATCCTCCTACACTGCCAAATGAACCTGTCAAAAGCGCATCTTGATTTGTTCAGCTCCCACAATTCATGCTTGTTTGCAGTAGCGATATTTATTGACCAAAGGTGGGTGGTAGAGGTTTTTCATATCTGCTTTTGCAGATGTGAAGTTAACAGTACGGAAAGATTTTTAGGGTGGGTTTTTTTTTGCAAAGTTTTCTAAAAGTTCTGCAGTAATTTCTTTTTCAATTTCCCATGAGAGGAGGAAAGATAAAAGAAACCAAATGATGGGAACAAAAATGGAAAACTGAAATTAACAAAATTAAAGAAAAGCATCTGCATAGTTGAGTATTGTGGTTATGATCCAAATACAAAGATTACATGTACCTGACCCTATTCATGATCTGAAAATCTAGATATTCAGTAACAGTAAAGATTGAAATTTTGAAATAATAATGCTCATTTTGGGGGGAGGGCAAAATGGCATCTTGGTGTGGAGCTACCGGAGCTGGTTTGAGGAGAGTGAAGGAAATAGGCAGTAGGAGTGCTGAGGTAGAAGGGCTTCAAGAGGGCAGAAGGGAACTGGAAAGAGAGCATTTGGGAAGTGTGGGAAAGCATCTACTGGTTCAGAATGTAGCTTTTTGACTGTATGTATTTTATTTACTTGCCTAGAGGTCTCTGAAGTACAGCACACTCCTAGCCTACTTGTTACGGCAAAAAAAGAATCTGCTATTGCTAAATAGGCAGGTATTCTAGATAGCTCCTAAAAGCAAAGTCATCAAGCTGTTGGCTGCTAAAGTCATAGCTGCTAGGATATGGATTGCTAAATGGTGGTGTTTAACAAATGAAGAAGCCTGAGTATAATTAACGAACTCAAGTAAGGTTAAAAAAAAGCATACAGAAAACGAAATTGAAGGACCAGAAATTGTTATAAAAATGTCCATTGTATTGATGCTAACAGTAATAAGGGGTTTTCATTAAGAGATGTGTCTGTGAAAGATCACATTGGCTGTATTTATGCACTTGAACCTTTCTGTTGAGAGCTTCAATATGAGCTGGGAGAGAACAATTCACATTTTGTTAAGGAAGCTGTACCAGTGTCCCGCAAAAATGTGTCTTGTACTGAAGAAAGCAACTATTCCTGCAGTCATAGAATCATAGAATAGTTAAAGTTGGAAAGGACCTTAAGATCACTTAGTTCCACACCCCTGCCATGGGCAGCGACACCTCCCACTAAACCATGCCACCCAAGGCTATGTCCAACCTGTCCTGGTACAGCACTAGGGATGGAGCATTCACAGCTTCCCTTGGCAACCCATTCCAGTGCCTCACCACCCTTACAGTAAAGAATTTTTTCCTCATATCCAATGTAAACTTCCCCTGTTTAAGTTTTGTCATGGGTTCAGCAGTAGCAGTCACTTTTCCCCTTCTTAGTAGTTGGTGCAGCACTGTGTTTTTGACTTGTGGCCTGAGAACAGCGCTGATAACACCAGTGTTTTAGT
>JAOEHY010005276.1:0-10134 GCA_025447955.1 Psilopsiagon aurifrons | reverse complement strand
ACCTCTTTGGTCAGTTTGGGTCAGGTGTCCTGTCTCTGCTTCTTCCCAGCTTCCCATCCTCCCTGGCAGAGCATGAGACTGTCAGAAAGTCCTTGGTCAGACTGAACATTATTGAGCAATAACTGAAAACGTCGGTGTTAGTAGTGCTGTTCCGAGGCTGAAAGTCAAAAACACACTGTACCAGCTACTAAGAAGGAGAAAAATGACTGCTGCTGCTGCACCCAGGACAATGCCCAACAGATTTTAGGAGTTACTTGTTCCAGTTTGAGGCATCTAGACTTTTCTCTGTAAGATATTTTGGGAGAAATACAAGGTGATTAAAGTGTTCAGGTCTCATTTTCAATTTCAGAAGAGATACAGCAGCAGGTATGGGGGGTGCAAGTTTTCCTGCTGCTGTGTGTCAGTGCTGCTGTCTGGTTGGAGTACTTGCAGTGGATGAGATGGCCATTTTTTATCTTTTTCAGTTTCCCATTTCCCTGCAGAGTCCATCTGGCTGAAGGACCAGACGGGGATGGAAGGTTTTTCACAGGCCCATTGGACTGAAAGTACGAGATGTCTTTTACAGAAGCAGGTAGCACTGCACTTGTTCACTCTGTGGATGGGTTTGGAACCAGTGATATAGGAAGGTTTGGTCATCAATTTAACTTCCCAGTTCTGGCCTGACCTGGTAGTGTCATCACAGCTCATGCTTGGTAATTGCTTGAGTGGCAGAAGATGTGCGAGTACTAAAATGCTCACGGGCTGCTCAGCTAGAAGTTAGTTGGCTTGTTCAATAGTATTAAATCACATTTTTAAATTACTGATGTCAATGTGTCATACAATAAAAGGAATAAAAAGGGGGTTTTTTTTAAATCCACCAGGTTACTTTGTGACTGCCATCGCTGAGGGCTGGAAGGTAGGAATGCCCTGACCATCTGCAACTCTCCTTAGTGCTGTACCTGTACTTCCTATGTATAAATCAGGCCAGTAGTTGTCTCACACCATGGCTACAATGTAAATTAATAGTTTATGAACCACTTTGAGCACTATCTCGTTACAGAACTGTCTAGGCAGGTAGGCTGTAGAGGTACAGCTAGGCAAAACAAATGCAACAATACCACTTAGGTGGCATCACTAGAAGCGGAGGTCTGGGTTTGGCAGATCTACCTGGCCTGGGGTTAGATGTCTTTAATACAATTTCCTGTAAGAGAGGAAGGAGAGAGAAAATGTGTATCTTTTCTTAATATTAAATATGTTACGTGTGTTTTCAAAGGAGAGCTGTGCTGCAGGACTTGAGTAATCTTGGAGTGAGCACTTCTAAACATCTTGTTCAAGAACTTGCAAGTGACAGGGTGTGTAATGAGAAGCGTGTGCAGTAGCAGCATCAGCTAGCTCAGCTTCATCTGCAGCAATAGTAAGGGCCACCTTAAGATGGCAATAGTTAGTTGCTGCCACAGGCTCCAACGCAATTAGACACCGTGTGGGTAAAACCAGTCATACGTACTTTACCAGTTTCCCACTATAATGTGCTTTGCAGCACTGTTTATTGAGGAGATGGGAGGCTTTATTTTGATCTCAGCCAAATGGCAGCACACTGTTGCTTATATAAGGGACTGAACAAGGTCAGAATTGGCCTTGAAAACTAGGTTTGTATTAAAGTAGACCTAGCTTTGATTTTGAACGTTTTCAGCACTATTGTTTATGCATCAAATCCATTTTGTGTACAGGAGAGAGGGCTTGTTACTATGGAAAGTGAAAGTGCTTGATAGGACATAAATATTGCATATGTGCTTCTTAAAGTTTAGTTAGCTGTATCAGACAAGGACAAGTTTAATTTTCCTTCAATTAACCCCAAAACTTTCTTAATGCTGAATCATAAAGTGGTTGCTTTATAAACCAAACTGAGCTTGCTCACTCTAGGATGAGATTTTCCTTTCACAGAGAGGTATGCATGTAACACTACATATGCCTCAGTGTGATGCGAGTCAGGAGCAGTTCTATTTAATTGCCGTTTCCAAGAGAAAACCATTTAAATGGAAATCATAAAACACTATTTGAAGTACAGCAGTTTGAAGTGGTCCTGATGAAACTTATTCTTTTACATTATTTATTTACTTAGAGGACAAAGTTGTATTTTCCCACACTGGAAAAATGTTCTTGATACCCCAGAATCATCCATCCTGGAAAGCAAGAGAAAGCTGCCCTGGCAAGTGACCTCAGCTTAGTGATTCAGGATTTTACGAACCTAAGCTTGGGGAGAGGCAGCAGGAGCAAGTGGGGGATGATTAAAGCAGTGTTCATGTGAATCTGAGCAAAATAAAGTAGTCCTGTTTCTCCCCAGCCTACTAGAAGATAGTTTTAGGAGCATAAAGTAATTGCTGCATTGTTCAGGGTTCTTGATTGGAGTTGAACCAGCTTTTGAGTAGAAGGGATTTGGAAATGACAGTTTTCAAATTCCTCTTTCTTTCAGCTATTGCTTTTGTTCAGTGTGAATGTCCTTTGTTTTTAAGCCATTTGGGGCAGTCATAAACCAGACAATATGGCACATGGGCCTGAAGCTAACTACGATTTGTCTCCAGATCTGCCTTCTCAAGCCAAATTCCTTTTGAAAAAGAGGTTTTGCTTGTGTAAGTGCAACAGAGTGAGACCAGCCTTATATACTTTCAACTGTAATATGTAGTTAAATTGTATGGACCGTTTTATGTGCACTTCCTTTTGTAAGCAATTTCAACAAAGTATTCATAATTACGAAAACATGGTTTAGCAGAAAAACAAACAAAAAATCCTCAGTATCTTTCCTGTTAGGCTGTTCTTGGCCCTTTTCCTAATAGTTGCTGGCAAAGTTCAACTTCACTGTTCATTTTAGAGGCTCAAGTGGGGGTAGGGATGGACTTCACTGTAGCCTACAATAATTAATATTCTTTGACACAAGACACACAATAAAGGGGTACTAGTAAGAGAGTAGTACCAGAAATTCAACCAGTCCTTTGCATTTCATATCAAAGAAGCATAAAATGAAAGTTAAAATTCAGTGTTGCTATTTTTGCTGAGGAAGAGAAACAAGAGATGGAATATTACAAGTTGTACTGCAGTGTTATAGGTATTTCATGGCTGGAGTAAAATGCTTTAGGCTTACCCGAGACCCAACTTCTCTGAAACTGAGACACTAGTTTGGTGATCTCTTTGGTGGTTCTACAAGAAGTCACTGATGTGCTGGTTCACCTGAGTGCCCACCCAAGTGTAGATATGTGACATCGGCAGTGCCTGGCCCACTGAAGTGGCTTAGTTGAACAGGATTACAGCCCCTGTGGACCAATGCTCTGTATAACCAGGCTTAGTTGAAAACCAGCTGTAATTAGCTTGGCAATCAGGCCTGGTGGATGATCAAGCTCTTTATTGGTCTTCCAATACTGTGTTCTCCTACTGGACAGCCTGGGTGACTCAGCTGAATGCTGTTCCCTTCTCCACAGCCAACTGGGCTACTGATGGAGCTGTACCCAGCTAAGGGGACCTAGGAGGTGAGAGATACTGTAGAGTGCCTCAAGGGTCTGTCTTCTAGTAGGAGCCCAGTGTTCCAGTAGAAAACGTACTGCTATTTGTAACTTGCTTGTGCAGCCTTTGCAAAGAACCTCATGCACTGAGGTGGCAGAAAGTTAAAAGGCCTGATGGAGGGCGAAAAGGGAAAAGAAGAGAAGGGGGTGTCTTTTTCCCAGGTTTTATGTAAGTGGCCGCTTTGGAGAAAGCTGCATTCCAGTGTCACTGCCTCATGCTTGATCTGAACTTTTCTTGACATGTACCCTTGAATACAGAATGGTTAACACAATCTCCATTAAGTCCCATGGCAAACAAACATTTTGGTGAGCCTGGTATTTGTTTGCTAGTTGCAGACAAGTCGATCTCATTAGAACTGCATTTACAACTTTTGCCAAGTATTTTGAAACCGGTTGACATGCACAACAGCCGCCTGAGACGGAATGGCATTCCATTCTCTGCCTCCATCTTATTAGCTCAGGAGATGGGTTGATTAATGTCAATTAGATGGGATTTTTAAAAATGAGAGATAATTTGTCTTTGGAAGAGCCACGCAGGGTGTTTCCATTCTCTGACTTTAAATAAGCCACAAAGTCTGGGGTTTTATGGCTTCTCACAAAAGCCAAGGGAAGTGCTCACCCTCAGCAAACCCACAAAATCTGAAGTAAAAACACTTTAAAGGGTGATGTGAAGTGTTTTCAGCTGGTACTTAGTGGGGCTTTTGCGTTAAGCTGCTCTTTAAAAAACCCAACCAAACAAGAAGATTTCAATGGTGACGCTCAAATTTTTCTCATACAACTCCAACATGGGGATAGAGGAAGGAAAACCTTGCTTTCCACTCTGTATGGCACGTTAAGTGATCCTGGTGGACAGGAATCACACAAGCTTACATGAAGACCAGTGTGATGTGGCTCAGATTGGGCTACACAATTGTTAGACTGGTATATAACAGTTTATCTGCATTCCTTAAACCTCCAAAGATGTCACCTCAGCACCCAGTGTCTCCTGTCCTGTTTCACCCAGAGCACGTACTTGGTCTGAGCTGAAAGCATTTCCACAGGTCTGCAAGGACCCAGTTTCCCATCTTGTTTCTCCTGCCCCTCAGTGCAGAGCTGTGGAGCTCACAGCCTTGAATAGACATGTGGCTCTTGGTTCAGTGGAGGTTATTGCATCTAAATCATCAAATGTATTTTGTTTGGCTCTAAAGCCTTCAAAGTCAGGGGCTGTGATGCCCTTCTCTCTTAAGATGCTTCTCTATCAAAGGGACACTCTATCAAACTCAGTAAAGCACCAAGATGCACTTCTCCGAGCAGCTGGGGTGTCACAGTGGCCGAAGCAGCATCTATATACAGCCATTGACACGTATAATTTAACCCATAAAATGCCCACAGAAACATTTGAGAGGTTTCTGGCAGTTTAGTTTAAACCCTGTGTTTAGTTTAAACCTGATGTTGACAGAAAAGGTGCACTCGTTTTCACTCTCTGCACAAACTTGGAGCTCTGAGCTCCAATTCATCCTCCCAGATAAATTTAACTGCAATGCTAGAAGTACCATTGCAGTTAAAGTGAAAGCAGGAGAGTGAATCAGACTCCTGAAATAAGTGAGGTCCTTTCCCCTAGTTTGTTCAGATTAAAACAAAATAAAAAGTAGACTTCTGATAGGAGAAGGCACTTACAGGGATTTAACTAACATTTTCACCTGCACAGGTAGAGGGGTTTTTCGTGAGCTGTTTCCATTTAAAGCATTTTGGAGCTACTCATAGAATTCAGTTTCTATTAGAGACTTCATAAATCTGCCCTTTTCTTGAGCCATTTCCTCCTCACATTCTTGGTAACAAAAAGAACACTGAGGCCAAGCTATCCACAGAGACTAGTGGATCTCAAACTGGACAACTTGAGTGTCCAGTTGAGATCCCAGAAGTAGTCTTGACTCTGAACTGGAGACTAAAACTAAAGTTGATTTTAACTGCATTGCTCCAGTTCATCTCGTTATAGAGAAGTTAAAATCAGAGGTGGTCTCATACATTCAAGCTTCACCTTGGAAGCTGTAGAATTAGTTCAAAAGAGATGCAGCTTCCCTCTGCGTTCACATCCCAACCCACGTGCAGGCGCTTGGTCAGCTAGTGTGTCTCTAGCTACAGTGTTGGACTACAGGATTGCTGCCTTGTAAGCGCTGATTGTAAGCTTTAATGAGACAACCCAATTAGATGGCTTGACAGACCATCACAACAGTGACGCAAGCGCACTCAAACCCCATTACACAAGCAGCAGCATTTCAAAGAACTGCTTTAAAAGAAAAGTCACAGAATAGCTCGCACACAGCCCTGCAAACAACAACATCACCCACAGGCTGTGTAGAGCAAGGGAAGGGCTGTGAGAGTAAAGGCAGAAACAAGTCAAAGGAATTAGACCAAATACCGATTTTCCCCTTCTAACACTCAGCATGGGCACAGCTTATATTTCAGGTACCATCCCTGTAATATAACTGCTTTCATAACTCCCACATTATTGGTCTAACCATGCCTACAGAGAATTAGAATGTGTCCTTCACAAAACCATGCGTATACAAAATCACTTGTTCCAGCTGGTGCATTACCCTGCCCTGCAGGTACAGACTGATTCACTGGACTGTATTCACTGATCCTCCTATACCCAAAAGGCATTTCCTACCCAAAAGCCAGAGGAAGTTTTCATCATCTCAACCCCTGACTTCAGAGGATCAATGGATCTGGATTTTGGAATTTTCACTCCTCTTTTTCCTCTAGTCAGGAATTATTCATACATACCTGCTGTCCCTCCTGGTCTGAACTAGGAGACTGGGCAACCCTACAGCTTGCTACAGGCAAGCTCTGTGAATGCTTAGCCTCACACCACTTGTATTTAGCAGATTGAGCCCAACACCTTAAATGCCACGGAGCCACTAAGCCAGAAGCCAGCTAATAAAGGACAAAGTTGCCAGTGCAGAGTGTGCAAAGATACAGTCCTCTCCTGCTCACCAAAAAAGAGGCCAAATAGAAGGTCCAGCAGGCTTGGCAAGGCCCCACTGGTCAAACCAGAGAGCCTTTTACAAAACTCCTTTCCTTTCCTTTCCAAACAGTCCCCTTTTCCTCGTTTTTTCATATGCGCCAAGGAAGATCCAAGACTTACAAAGAGAGTAAATGAAAGTTGCTGGCTATTGATACTGCTGTGGCTTGTCAATGTTATTTTCCCCATAGTAAAGACCCATACACACCCCCTACTTGAGTTGCATGCCACGCACATCAGAGAATGAAAGACCTGAGCTGATGCTGAGAGGAGCATCTATTCATCTCACCCATGAGAGTGAAGGACACCACTATGGTGCTGCTGTAACACACTGAGATGCAGGCAGTGCAGGCTCATGCAGCTGTGTGGAACATCTGCTCTGCCCTACAGATGCTGTCCAAGTTTCTCTTCCCAGCCTACTGCTAGTCATTATTCAAAGTATGACACAGAGACACCTCCTTTGCCATCGACACTGACTGAGCCCTGTTCCAGTAAGCTGACAGAGGGAAGCATCCACTGAGCACTGGGAGGCACCATACTGTGGTTTCAGTCTCAGATCCAATAACTGTAACATAGCTGGAGGTGCAACACAGGCCACCACAGGCTGCAAACTCCCTGCCTGCTTTCCGTGTTAGTATAAATCACTTGACACCACGTGAAGTATCACTGCCAGCTCCAGCAGCCTCTCAGAAAGATCCAACAGACTACAACATGTCAGTGGGAGTTTTGCCTTAACAAGTCCAAACTGAGCTACCCCAACCCTTGCAAACAAAGAGCAACCCTTCAGGAGGAGAACAGATAAACTCTGTGGCACTACAAGCTGGGTCCTCATTTGTTTCTGCAGGGTAGAATACCTTGCCAAGCAACAGGTCATTAACACAGAGCTAGCTAGTTTTCAATAAACTGGTGCCCAACTACCATGGTATTAAATGACAACATAGTGCCTAGGAGCATCAGTGAAATCAAAGGACACCCCATTCCTTGCCACTGTGCAGTCATAGCTCTGCAGACTCTGACATGCACAGCGATACATGATATGCTCTAGGGAGAGAGGAGATAAGGAGGGAGAGGAGAGATAAGGCAGGGCAGCATGGTACAGAGCAGAAAAGCTGGTCTGCACACAGCGAGCTCACTGTAGGTGCAAAGTGTGTAGTGGGTTGGCAGCGTGGGACACATCCACCCTGCAGTTGCCCCTTATAACCCCTATAAGGGTACACCTTGAGAGTGCATCTGCTCCACGTGTGTTACTGACACCAGTGAAGAGCTGCTATCACAGGGACTTTGGTGGGCAGTGCAGAAGATGACTGCTTTCTAGGGGCATGCCGAGGAGACAGCTGAGTGTGGCCAAACAACTGCCTCGTTTTCCACACTCTGTCTAAAGCACTAGCGCCAGTGGTGGGTCAGACCTCTACAGACATATGTCAGGGGTTAAATAAAAGCTAAACTGCTGTCAACAGCAAAATGACCCTACAACTGTGTCCCAAAATGTGGATGCAGGTCTGCAGCGTGCCTTCCTCAAAGAGCACCCTGACGTCTTCCTGCTGACAGAGTCTTTGTACCATTACTCAGGAGACAGAAAGACAAGCCAGACCAAAAACCTCAAGATGGAAGAAAAGAATTGCAAGTGTCTTACAAGGCTGTTAACTGCAAGATGAAAGTCTCAGACACAGTGACTATATGGTTAGGTCAGTCAGTGAAACTCAGAGCAGCAGAGCCATGGAGAAGAAGCAGGCAATAGCAAGTACTATAGGTTACAAGGCTTTCCCTGGCTTCAGCTTTGATCCCTACGTCCATCAGTCAAGTTACTGAAATACGAACTTAAAAAAACACACAGCTGCAGCGCATGGCTCCGAGGCCTTTCTGCCCACAGCCTCTTCCTTCCCATTGCATTGGGCACCTGTGTGATAGTGTGTCACGACATGTCAAAACCCAGCTCGGTGCTTGACACGCATCTCCCCTCTGCCCCCCAAAACCCCCCTGAATTTGTCACAATGGCTCAAGAGGGAGCGGGGCCGGCTCTTGCCCCTCACAATAGAGGATTGCCCTATTTGTGTGCAAAGGAGAGGGGCTGCCGCCCGGGCCGAAGCCCTCGCATCTGTAAGGGCTGGAGACAAGCCGCACAGATAGGCAGAAATCAATAAGCTGGCGGATCAGAGGGCCCGGCGGAGGAGCCGCTCCGTGCACACGCACAGGGGCCGAACATCTGTCAGGCAAACAAAAAGCAACCCAAGCGGAACAAAAGAGAGGATTATTTTAACTCAAGTTCTTCTTCAGTCTCAGCAGGCAACGTTCAAGCCGTCCTCGTATTCAGACACTGAGGCCTTATGGAGTATGGGCTGTCCGGGAAATGCCAAACGCTGTTACCAGAAGACAAAAGAGGGGGGGAAAGAAAGGAAAGAAAAAGTAGATATGGAAAATCCAGACTGTGTTGTTGAGTGCGATGGAGCAGGAGGAAGGTGGAGGGGGCACCCACAAGGGGATGGAGGGCAGGGACAGGAGGGGAGGAGGACAGCACGACGATGCAACAAAGAAGTTGATGACAAACATCCACAGCAGTACTTGAAAACAAAGCTGGTTGTGTCAGAACTGCCACAGAAGCACGAAATAGATGGTGCACAGCCATGGATTCGCAAGCACTGAGGCTGCAGCCCCCCAGCTCCCTTCCTTGAGTGGAAGTGCAGAGTTGCTGCAGACCTTTCACTTATGCACCCTGATGCCCTCCTCACCTGGTGGGAGCCTGGCTTTGCCCACAACCCTGGCACTTCTGGGGAGCGAAGGATTTAGGATAAGCTCAGAATCAAGCTGCCATGCCTCTCCCTTCTGCTCAGCATTAGGCAGTGGACACGGTTACTTTGCTGCTTGGTTTCTCCAGCACAGCTGTTCTTCTAATCAGTGTGTGATATACATGCTACAAAGAGGTGCAAAAAAGTGAATTTGAGATGAAACAGATTAAATAAAATCAGATTTGGGTTTAATGTATCAGAAAACTTCATCTTTCTGAGAGAAAAGACTTTCATCTTATGAATCATTTCACATTTCCCTGTATTGCGTTCATGCACTGCTGCTCTGTGCCCTTATGCTGCTGCTGGCTTGGTGCATTTTCAAACGTAAATCTTATTGGGCAAAAAAACCCTCTAGGTTTGGATTTTATTCACATATTCACAGTATTTTACCTACCTTCAGTGCAGGAGCTGTTCTGGGTAAAGGTGAACTTGCTTAGTTGAAGACTCACACTCTGACCTGGCAGCTCTGTACCCAAGGATATCCCACCAGTCAAATGCTAGCCCACAACATCCTGGAAAAGAGATGTATGTCACAGCATTGCAAATGACATACCATAGAAGACATGGGGCCTTAGGGGCATTTTAGGGAACAACACACAGTTATTTTGAGACAGCTTCATTTTATTACATGGTGTTTGGGCTGGGGGAGGGATGTGAACGGGAAGAGGTTTTGACTTTAGGCAGACAGGCTTTACTCAGGTGGGCTGTAGAATCATAGACTAGACTAGACTAGACTAGACTAGAATAGTTAGGGTTGGAAAGGACCTTAAGATCATCCAGTTCCAACCCCCCTGCCATGGGCAGGGACACCTCCCAC
>JAOEHY010005275.1:0-11569 GCA_025447955.1 Psilopsiagon aurifrons | reverse complement strand
GGTGCGCTGTGGCGGCTCCGGGGAGGGGGGGGGTGCGGCGATGGCGGCGGTGTCCCCGGGGCCGTGTGTGGGGGTGCGGGGGTGCTCTGCCCGAGCCCCCGCTCCGTGTGCCCGGGGACGTGCGCTGCCCCCGGGGGAAGGGCTGCGGCTCGGGAGCGCTGAGGTAAAATGGCTGCCCTGAGGGCGCAGGGAGCCCAGCGCGGGCCTGGGAGCGGTGCGGAGCCGTTCAGCAGAGGGTTAGAGCCAGGCTTTATTTCTAATGGGTTGGCTTTAATCCCCCTGACACTGCTGTGTTGTGGATCGGGGGCTCTTGCGTCAGGCTCATGGTGTGCTCTGGACGAGTCTCGAATCCACAGTGGCTGCACAGCACAGAGCTGAAGGAGTGCTTGACTTTGTTT
Source organism: Psilopsiagon aurifrons (assembly GCA_025447955.1). NCBI lineage: Eukaryota > Metazoa > Chordata > Aves > Psittaciformes > Psittacidae > Psilopsiagon > Psilopsiagon aurifrons. The sequence goes on along the minus strand of JAOEHY010005275.1, from coordinate 11,171 downwards.
TGTGTTTGGGAGTTAAGAAAAGAGCGCAGAAGCACTGGAGGTGGAGGCAGAGTCATCTCTCAAGTGGACACGTTCATGGGCGCGTTGCCTGCCAAGGGCTGGGCGTTGTGCCTGCAGTTGTGTCAGGAATGGGCACAAAAGAGGGTGGAAAGGGATTTCTGGGGAAGCAGCAAGAAAACAACAGAACTATGTTACATTTATGAGGTTATAATTTCAGGCCATTTAATGCAGAATATATCCACAAGAAACAGAGGTGGGAGGGATCCTTGTTAAAATGCTTGGAATAGTTGTACTCCTGCAGCGTGGATGTTTCTTGTTTATCCCTTGGCATCTCCTCTATCAGCACAAGCACATCCACACAGTGCCAGAAGGGTTGAGGCTCTGTAACCACCGCGGTGGGGTTGAAGCTGTACCTGAGCACGCAGCAAAACCCTTTAGGCTCCCTAAGTTAATTAAGGGATTTCAGAAGTGTGTCATGTCTCTTTAGTGCTGTTGTGGGTGCTTCATTCTTCATGTGTTCATTAAACATGCGTTTTCCTCTAGAAAACCCAGCTTGCAGTCAGAGAAAGGTTTGCAGGGCAAAATGTGGCACAATTCTGCGTGGCACAATGTGTTCAACTTAGAGATGCCTTTTGGTTTCCTCCAGTGGAGGTGGAAGCACAGTCGTTCTCTACTCTGGTGGTTTTAGCACTGGTCATATCTGTGTTAGATTGCCACGGTTCAATGAAGACTCTGATTAATCACTGAAGGATGGCGGGAGAAAGCCCTTCTTCAGAAGAGGGGGTCTGTGAAGTATAAACTAGCATCTCTCTAGAGGGTTTTCTCTATCTTTCAGTCTTAAGGCTTCCCTGTTCCCTTTGTAGTGGAATGGTGAGGCAGTGACTGCTGTGCGCTGTGGTTCCAGCACTGACCTGCATGATTTCAGTGGGTGCTTTGGGGCCGTAACATCGCTTTAAAGCAGCACAATTTAACCAGCTGATTCAGTTAGATGCCAGCTCTCTGGAAATACTCCTTGTCCCTTCAAAACCCAAAGAACAACTCATCTCACAAAATCATCGCAAACCCCCAAATATGCTCTTCGCTGGCGCAGGGAAGCCTTCATCCCTCGCCAAGAAATGAGTCTTTCCTTTCAAAAGCTTATTATACCACTTTTATTTCTTAAAGGCACCATAAAATACTAGTGAGTCTGCCCAAAAGCCCGTTGCATAATTTCTTTTGTGTGTTAATAATCCTTTAAACGGCTGCCTTAATTACCTTAATGAAGTGTCCCTTTATAGAAGTACTGGATGCTTTCTTCCTCATTACCTTTTTTAGCCCTGTGTTATCCGCAGAGGCTTGAAACACTTGGATAAGCTGCAGAGCATTTGTTTGCTTTGTCTGAGTCGATTTTGGCTTTCTGGCTGAATGTGTATGTGGAGAACCATTGACATTAATTATGGAGGAAAGAAATGACTGGGAAGGAAATGGCAAATAATCCTGGTGGAAAAGGCAGCTCCTGTAAAATGACAAAGTTTTCCTTCTGCGAATGGGAGTGATGGCAAACAGGGATTTCCAACTGTGAACATCAATGGATGGTGCAAATAGTAATGTTGTGTCGCAGTATATGGAAGCAGGGACACCTTCCACTAGAGCAGGTTGCTCCAAGCCCCTGTGTCCAACCTGGCCTTGAACACTGCCAGGGATGGAGCAGCCTGTGCCACAGGTAGTTCTTATGCAAAGATACTGAAACGATTTCTAATGGGGTCACTTGGTTTCATTTCAAAGCCGTGGCTGAGCCAGCTGCACCGCAGTTCTGTGAGCAGCTCCCATCACCTTCACCGCGCAGCTCCCATCACCTTCACCGCTCGCCTGGCTCCATCAGACAAAACCTGTTTTTCCTAATCCTCATCCTGCACAATCCATCTGGGATTAGTCTTCGCTAATCTTACTTGGTGGCAAAATAACAATTCATCAAAGCCCAGATTGTTTGGAAGAAAAGGGTCATTTTTACAGTGGTGCCTTACATTGTAACGGAGGGTTTTAAGAGCTAAGCTTTGAATTGTCCAAACTTGCCTTTTCCTTCCTTTAACAGTTGTGAATACGCTGCTCAAGTGGTTTCCTTTGCCATTTCGACAGTAACATGAAGCTGCACAGACAGTGTCTATGGAGACTGAAATGTAAAGCTCTTATTTTGGGGGCCTTTGATTTTAAAGAGCGCCTCAATGTTATCAAAGTTACTCATTTTCCTGTAAAAAAAGGTAGAAAAATAAAGGCTGTGATTTCTTTCAGGGAATCTGAGTACAGACAAGGGGAGCGTGTGCAAGTTGGAAATGATTCCCATCAAGTGCGTGGTGACAGAGCTTGTTTTAGTTATGTAGGTTTAGATGTCAGCACAACGCTTTCACACGCACATGCTGCAGCATGTCTCCATGCAAACAAGCACCACAACACGCTCCGACAGGGTGATTTCTCCTGCAGGGACACATGCAGGTAGGGATTTAAAGCAGCCAAGCCACCCAGAGGAGGAGGCTGCAGGAGAACCCTGGTGTTTTGTGTAGATAACACCACCTGGATTCAAATCACTCCTGGCAAGCGCCATGGAAGTGTTCATTTATAGATGTTCTGAAACATTGCTCTTTTTATGTTGTTAGAACAGCCGCGGCATCACAGGGCTTGGGCGTGATGTGCTCTGCAGAGATGTGATCATATGGAGCAGATGCCTGGGGCCCTTCCAAGAGCTTCCATTGCAGCCTAAGCCCATCCCTGCAGGACCACGAGCCCCCTTGTCACAACACTCTGGTCTCTATCTGCCCAGCTGTCTGGAGGCACGCAAGGAAATGGAATGTAGTTGAATCCTATGTGGTATTTGCCTGGTTAGTAGCAGTTAAATTAGTTGTTAATTAAATCCAGTTAATTAAAGGTTAATTTAAAAGCCATTTTCAAATAAATAAAATTTAGGGGTTTGATGTGATTTCTGCTCCCATGTTTTTAATTTACTCTGATTTTCAGCACCTGGTTTCACCTTTGATTGCTGCACCATGTCTGGGGGCAGGAAGGGAAAGGCAGTGGTTAGCGCAGACTGAAAAGTTTAAATGCCCCCCCCTGCCAAGCCTGTTTTAATTGATTTCTATCCCTGGGACAATGTTCTTAAGCCTGATGTGGATGGAGGAAAAGGGATGCAGACTGTTAATGAAAATAAAGCTGATCAGGAATAAATAGCAAAAAGGAGCATATCTATTTGGGTTACTGATTTGAGTCTGATCCTTGTGGTTAGGCAGAGACCTCAGCTGCTCTTTTGCTCCTTTTTCTGTTGCTGTTTTTATTTCCTTGTGCTTTTCCTGCAATTCCCTCCTTTCTCCTCCACACCTTCCCACGCCCCAGGTACCAGGAGCTCACCAACCCCATTTGACACCTGCTTTCCCACCAGTTGGGTTTTGTTCTGGATCAAGTGGTGCTGTCCTGATAGAGGGAACTGAAACAGTGAGTGGTGACAAAGCACCGAGTGAGGCAGCCCTGTGCTGCTGGGCTGTTAAACAGGCTGTATTTGTCCACTGCCAGTATCAACGGCTTCTTATTTGCTACCTGGCATCTGTCACCTTCCCCACCAGGAAACCACATCAGTGAGCACACTGCATTTAGATATCCTGTGGACATCCTCATGGTGGCTGTGCCACCAAGCGGAGCCCTGGGAGCGTGGGTAGAGCTGAATCTTTTTGTTCTCCCAAAATAACCCTCATTTGCTAGGCCTGAGTGGTTTCTAAAAGGAGGTTTTCCATCTTTCCATTAGCTTTCCATCAGAGAGCCGCCAGCAGCGATGCCACCGTCCCTGCTGCCTCCTCAGCTCGGGGCTTTCAGCGATATCAGGATGCAGCCCCTGTGGCATCAAGTGTGGGTTTGCTGAGTTTATTTTAATACGAGGAAATAGAATGAGTGAGAAAAGCATTAAATGTGTTTCGAGCAGAGTATTTTTAAATGCAGCTAAAGTTTTTTGGGAGTGTTTCATTGATGTGCATAATTCCATATGAACAGCTGAGAAAGGCGAAGGTGGAAGGTTTTTACCTTCTACTGCTTTTAAATGACCAGGTTAGACTATGTAGTCAGAAATGAGGAGTGGAAGCACCCTGGCTATCTGCTACTGGCTGTTCTGCACCAAACTATGTGGGGCAAAGCAAAACCAAGTCAAGTTTCATGTCTTTTATGGTATCAGGCTTACAGCCGTGGTCTCAGGCTATCCCTTGTAAGGCTTTTTTGCTGTTAAGAGCAGAGGAAGAAAGAACAATGAATGTATGCTGCCCGGTTGTATGGGCACACATAAAGCAGAGCCTCCACGTACTTTTGTTTGCTCTGAGAGCATCAGAGATGTCAGTGAGTTATTTTTTCCCCTCCAGGGCTTTCTTTTTGTTATTACTCCCCTTTTTACTCCTCCTTATCCACAGCAGAAGGCAGCTTTGCTCCTTAACCGATTGCTTGCCTGTTTGGGAGTTAAACACAAGCTGAGTGCTGTGATGGACCAAAGTGCCCCCTGAGCACTGGTGGGACTGGGCTGAACTGGAAATGCACCTTCCAGACACCCACATGGGGGGTTCACATGAAGGAGAGCGGTATGGGTGCTCGCAGGAGCCTGGGGAACCTGCTGTGTCCCTGATACTCCGTGGCACAGATGTGTTTGCTGCATGGAGCCCAGCACGGGGGCAGAGCCATCTGAGGCCACCAGAGCAATTCCCAAGGACACATGCCATCTGTGCGGAGGTTTGCTCTCCTCCACGGATGTTTCCTTACCATGGGACCTCATCAGCTGCTGCATTCCCTTACAAGCCACCACCTTTGCAGGCTTTGCCAAGTCTCCTCGCTAGAAACCTCTCCTCTTCCCTTGCCATGAAGTGCATTCCTGACACCTCCTCCCTGTCTCGCCATGAATAACCAGCACCCCTCACACTGGGGATGTGGCAGGATCCTGCCCAGTAACTCCCACTCTGGAGGGTGCCAGGCAGGGGATGGGATGCACTCACAGCCCTGGGAGTGAGTTACACCCCAATAAGTCAACTCTGGTGTGTTTTGCTGTACTTCCACTGCAGATTAAGCAATAGGCAGAGTAACCTTAAGCATTCCTCTAATTAAAACAAAATCCCTCGTGGCCTCTTATATACAGAGAGATATTCAAGACTTCAGGGATGTATAAAACTTGCATTACTGATTGGATGAAGCATTGCAGCTCCTTCCATGGGGTTCAGTGAGAGCATTAACAGAGCAGAGGATGGGCTGCTGAGGAGGGCAGGGAACGTTTGGCTGATGCTGTCCCTGAGCCTGTGAACACCTGCCTGTGTAAATATACATTTATGTACAGGGCTCCCTTGCAAGGCATCATCTCCAGCGCCTACCCCTCATTTCGGGTCCTGCTTTAATGGGTGTTTGTGGGTTTGCAGAGTTGCACCCACAGTGCAACTAAATCCAGTCACGATGGTTGTTTTTAGCATCGCAGGATCACTTCTGGTGAAGCCTCAGCAGTGATCAAAGGACAGGATGTGTTTTCCAGTGAGGAACAACCACTCAGAAGCTTTTTTGGGCTCATTTTATGCTTAGTAAGTTGCTCTACCTTGAAGAACAACTCCAAGTAATGTGAGTGTGTAGTGGAAACGTCTGCCAGCCTGGATGAAAATGGTGCTGGCTGTAGCTTCTGCAACATAAACATTACAGAAAAATAGTGTAAATATGGGGGATTCTGTCTTCCCCCCCCCCCCCATTTCTTCCCTCACACAGGCCAGGAACTGCTACAGCTTAAATAAATCACTGCAGAAGTGAGACTGACCTAAATCGTTCTACACCGTGCAGACCTTCTCGCCTGCTTTTGGAGCAGCTCATATTTATACTGTGCCAGAACAGAGTTTAAGCTGTCTGTGTGGCAGTAGCTGCTTCCCACACCCTGGGGAGCTCGGGGGAAGGTGTGAGATCAGCTCCCTTGTGGCTGCTGAGGAGACAGAACCACCAGCTCAGCGGGTATTGTGGTGCTGCACCATCCCATGCTTCGCACTGGTGGGATTCCCTGCCCTGGGGGGGAACGCTGCTTTGCATCCAGTTGGGTCGTGCACAAGAGCCGAATTAATTAATGCACAAATGTCTAATCAGTGAATGCACAACTGCCCAGTTTTTACATTTGAGCACCCAACAGGCTCTCACACGTTAGCACCCAATTAGTGCATCAGCACCTAATTAGTTCACCCAGGAGTGCCCTGGAGGTGCATGACTGCCTGACCAGTGCAGGAGCAACCACAAAGGTCCTGGAGTGAACCTGCACAGTCACAATGAGCTCATACACAAGTGCAGGATTAGTCCATGAATGAATTCCCCATTAGGCCATGCATGGGCACACAGTTGGTTTGCACAGGAATGCCCACGTAGTGTGTACATGACTGCTGAACTATTCCATGCATAAGCCCTGATTTACACTGGTTTCCCAGTTGGTTCTCGAAGCAGGGACACCCCATGGGACTGCAAGCCTGTGGCTCACAGCAGGGGAGGAAGGAGGAAACACACAGAGAGGCTGCTGTGGATGTGCTGCAGGAGGAAACCCCAAACTTGCAGCCACCCCAAAGCAACCCGGCATTGCCTTGGCACCCACAGCTCATCTGAGAGCAACGCTGTGCTCAGCTCGACCACAAAACCAACCCTGGTGAGCGCTGTGGCTCACAGGAGGGTGCAGTTGAGGATCTCAACAGCACTTCTAGCCTTAAGAGATTTAGGAAGCCTCTGATGTGCAGGCAGGGCCCTTTGTAGGACCAACTTGCTTTGGTGTTTATGTTGTCTCCAAAGCCATCCTCCACTTTGGGACAGATCAGACCAATGTGAGCTCCCAGCTCTCCGCATCCAGCTGGTTTGGGAGCTGGGGCTGGGCCGCGTCACCCCTCGTTCCTCCACACACACAAAGGCAGTTGTTGTGTTCCTAATAGGACTCCACTGAGATTCCAAGCTCTTATTTACAGCTCCTGCATGAACTGCACACCGCAAGTCACTTGCAACAACTTGCAGCGAGCAGATGACCTGAATACATATTAATAAGGCTCACAAGTGGTTTAGTATTAGTTTTTCCTACCTCGCTTGCAGGATGCCAAGGAATGCACTAGCTCCTGGAAAGCGATGTCAGACAAGAAGCCATCTACAGCTTGCCACAGTTTTAAGCCCACTTGCCTTGGAGATGAGACCAGGCTGCCCTGCAGTGGTGCCACGCTGCAGCTACCACTGCTCCAGGGCAGGTCCAACAGGAGACATGAGCAATAGCTCTGTGCACACCGGAGACACCAAAGGGCCATGGTGGCTTTGGAGACAGGGCATTGCATGGCCCAAGGATGCATCTGGGGGGTTGAGACACACTGATCCCAGCAGCAGTAATGGGTAGTGGCCCTCCTCCTGGCTGGGGAACCGTGGGGGACAGTTCCAGGGATGGTTTTCGTGCACTCTGGACTGAAAGCCTTTGTAGATTAGGCATGGATGAGGTGCTTGGAGCGTCGGGCACAAGGTTCCCATTCCCTAGGAGATGTGAGAGTAACTCACGGGAGACAGAAAAGCACCCAGACTGGATCTGTGCCTCAAAGAGGATGGCAGGTAGTGAAAACACTTTATCACCCCAAATTTGTGAACCATAAACTGGAGGACTTGGGGTCTTACATTGAGTGTTTATGGTCACCAAACCCTCAGCATCAGTATTGCAGGTCCTCACTGGAGTTTTACATTTCCTTTTGTAGGGCATTTTCCTTTTCCACGGGATTTATTCAGGTTCCATAGCAGGATTCAGGGAGACAATAACATACATTAACCAGAGCGCTGAGAACTGCTTCACAGACAAGATTGATCAAAGCACAGCCCTGGACTGATCACAAACCCTCCCTCATGCAGTTTGCAAAGCCAAAACAATCAGCTCCTGGTACAAAATAACAGGTGAGGATGTGGCTCCAGCATCTGGGAAGCTGGTGGATGGGGACTGCAGCCTGTGAAAGGGCAGATCCAGCTCATCTCATGGCTGCCTCATGGATGGGATGTCACTTGCAGGGGAGAATAATGCATCTTGTGAGGGGTCTGACCCTGCAGAGCTCCCCCGTGGCAGGAGCTGGGTGCGGGTTGAGCTGCTGGCAGTGCTTCCCTCTCACCCTTACATCTCCTTTCAGTGCAGTTGCTTTGCAGCGCATCTCTGCAAGGAGCTGCGGGCTCCCTGCTCGATGCCTCAGCCACAGGAGGATGATTATCGGTGATTGCAATGTCACCAGACAGGAAGAGTGCCCGCAGTGTGTGATGCTCGTGCTCCAGCTGCAGCAGGCAGGGCCTGACAGAGAGCGTTTGGGCTGATGTGATGAAGTGGCCAAATCTCCCTTAGTGGGGAGCGGCAGCTCCGCTCCAGGGTGCCTGGTGCTCACACACGTCCTTTGGGACATGTGGGGAGAGTGGGGAGGGGAATTCATAAAAGAAGGTTCTTTACTTCTGCTGGCCTTATTGATTACTGGCAAAAGAGAGCGACTGATGCTGGAGCCTGGAGAAGACAAGGGGACATGAAGGAAGGAGACAAAGGTGACATTTAAACAGTCATCCGCTACAGACACATGCTACAAAATACCTCAGTGTGCCACGTCCATGGCAGGGCAGAGCAGAAGTAATGGGCTAAGTTATAGCAAAGCGGGTTTAGATTAAATAAGAGGAAAAATCTCCTGCTGGGGGTGTTACAGTGGAGATGCAGGATGGATGCAGAGGTTGTGGGATGCTGCAGCCACACTCCCAGCCTTTGGATCCAGGACCTCTCTGTTTCTTATGGTAGATGTGCACAAAGTCTGTGAGGTTTGACTTCAAATTGCCTGGGATTGGAAATATGTCCCATGGGAAGTGCATGGCCACGGGGCAGGAGGAGCAGAGCCTTACATGGCAAACGGCTCCTCGCTGCCAGGCCCCTTTCCTGTGAATCCCTGTGAAGTGCCTTATATAGTGCCTCAGGAATTTCTAAATAAATGCTTTTTGTCACCATCCAGGAACGCAGCTCTCTCCCTGGCATCTGGAGCACTTTCTTCCATCAAGGCCATGCTCCTCCACATGCCAAGGGCAGTGCCAAGCCACAGCCAGGCTGTGCTGGGCAGGAGTACAGCTCCTCCACCTCCTCTTGCTGCAGAGCCTTTGGGGAAGGAGGCAGCATGGATTTGGGATGGGGTTACAGAAGCAGCCACCAGTGCTGGAGCCCGCTCTGTGGACCACTGACCTCCCAGACAGGGCCATTCCCCTTTCCTCAGCCATGAGATCAGCACCTCAGCCCCCTCCAGTCATCCAGAGCCCCTGGAAACAGCACTATAACAATATTTACTCCTGCTGCCGCTGAGATGGGAGCTCATAAAGGGTTGGCACTAAGCCTGTTACTGCATTAGCACCGGCATGCAAACCAGCCAAAGGCAGAGGCCCGGCTGGGGTAGCCTGTGCTGACCCAAAGCATGTCAGTGGGTGCAGGGCATCGCCTGCATCCCAGCAGGACAGGCACTGCCCGCTCCCCTTCCTGCAGATGGAGCAACGAAGGCCAATCTGCAGGGGAAAGCAGGAAAAACACTGCTCCAGGGGTGCAGGGAGAGCATCAGCTCTTTCTCAGAGCAATGCCTGAGGCTGCAATTTGATGGCTGCAGCCCAGCCCTCTGCTCTGGCTGTGTATTTATTTATTGATACTTTACTTCTCAGGCCAAGCAGCTCTTGGTGCTGCCATGGGATGCCCACCGCTCCTGTGTGTGGAGCCAGGCAGAAAGCAGGGTCCTACACCCATTCCCAGCTGAGGCACTTGAGGCGTTTGGGGTCTGAGGGGATGCTGATCCCCTCATATACCTGTCTGAAGGCAGGTCCTGTGCTACCAGCAGTGGGTTTACAAACTTAGTGCAGCCTTAGTCCTCACTTTTTCTGCTTGCTCTCTGGCTCCTGCAATCTTAACACTGAAGCTCATGTCTATTTGTGAATAGCGAATATCTTATTTCCTGGCAGGAGTTTTGACCAGTACCTCAGAGGCCGCAAAGGTCACACCATGAAATACCCATCTCATTAGCAAAAAAGGATCGGCCCATTCATGGGCTGCCTGCTCGAGAGGCAAATACACAGCCATGGAGCGAACTCCAGCCTGTCCCCTGAGTGCTGTTACCAGCTGTAGGCTTGTCCTCCCTGAGCAATCACATTAGACATATTTCAGTACCTGGTTCTCAAGGCCACGCGTGCAATTAAAACTGGTCTCGTTAAGAGCCGGATGAGCGCAGGCAGCACCGTCTCCATCTCACCACTGTTCAGAGCTGGGAACCGAGACTGTTTTGCTGGGCTTTTCTTCAGGTGGTTCCTTTCACTTGGCACCTCTGCTCAGCTGCAATGGAGCAACCCAAGCAGGGGCTGGCTAGTGTCCATAGCAGATGGGCTCATGGGGCAGGTGTGTGCCCGGAGCTCCAAGGGGCCCAAGCAGCAGCATCGCAGCAGCTTGCCAGGATCCTGCTGTGTGCTCCCTCGCTGCCAGCCCCAGCGCAGTGGTTCTGAGCATGAGTCTCCTTCGCTGTCTCTCACCCTGAGGTGTGCACACAATCGCATGAGGTTTGCCTGCCAGCCCCCGCCAGCCGCAAGGATCCTGCCACAGGGATGTTGTGGTGGATACACAACGCTGGATCAGCCCTTCCTTCATCCCGCTCCGATGGCACTGGCACCTGCTGGCTTACTAAAGCTGAGCTTTACTACGGCTTTACTTCAGGCAGAGCAGTAATGCAAACCAGGGTACCACAGCGCTGCATGGCGAACAGAGTTCAGCAGTTACGCCGAAGGGAATCAGGTCTACCCGAGCCGCACGGCCCCTCCCAGGGGCTCACGGTCACCCGGGATCGGGGTCCCCACGGCAGAGGGGATTCGCGCAGCGGAGCCGTGGCTCCCTAAGGCAGCAGACACCGCTCCAGAGGAATCAGCCCCCCCGGGACCGGGGGTTCACTGCCGGCTCCTGGGACGCCCGCGGCCCCGGGACCCGGCCCCTCACAGCACAGCGGTAGCCCCGCCCCGCAAGGCCCCGCCCCGCCCCGCGCTCGCCCCGCGGCATTGTGGGATGAAACAGGATGTAGGCAGAACAGCGCGGGCGGACGGGCCGGGGCGGCGGGGAGCGCCTCAGCTCAACCAATAGGAGCGCGGCGTGCCGGGCGGTGTAGCCAATGGAAGAGCGACGGGCC